>VURO01023477.1:0-14170 GCA_015108175.1 Pelvicachromis taeniatus | reverse complement strand
AGGAACCCACCCCCCCCCCCCCCCTCCCCCTTCCCTTTTTCGGGGGGGGGGGGGGGGGGGGGGGGGGCAGGATATACCCTGAACAGGTTGCCAGTCTGTCGCAGGGCAAACACATAGGCTGTGTCCCAATTCAGGGGCTGCATCCTTCGTGGGCCGCATTTGTAGGCCGCTTACGTCACAGCGACACGACGTAGGCTATCCCAATTTGTAGGCTCCTACAAATGCGGCCTATATTTCCCCAAATTTGTAGGATGGGTCTGGTGTATCCTACGTGGCCCACGTAGGGACCCGTCCCACGTACACCACGACGGCGAGGTCTCACAAGGGATGCAGCCCCTGAATTGGGACACAGCTACAGACACAGACAACCAGTCGCACTCACATCTATGGGCAATTTAGCGCTTCCAATTAACCTTTCAACCTCCCTTAGTTTTAATATCTGCAAACAAAAAACAATAACAACAATAATAAAGGGACAATGATATAAATTGCTTCACAAGTTCCTTTTATTATATTCTCCTTCCTTGAATTTACTTCAGTCAATTAAGGTTTAATTGGTCTTTAAATGCTTCAATACATTACCCTCAAGGTTCTTCTTTGCAGCCATAATGAAGATGGCAATCGATGCTGCTCAGCTGTGCCCTAAATAAGCACAGCAAAGAACCTCCTTCAGTGTATTAATGCTCTGATTACACTGAACTATAAATTTAATTTAATTTCCACTGACTCCCTCTTTAAAAACCTGTAGAAAAATTACAGTTTTCATAGTGACACACACACACACACACATATTGGTAAAGTGTGTGTGGGTTGGACTGACACATTATCATAGTGGTTTATACAGACCTGCTTCACGCCTACACAGCTGCTAATAAGACAGATCCATCAGAACATAGTGAGGAAATATGTAACCGGGTCCTTCATCATTTGGGACGTATGGAGGAAAGAGAAGAGGAGAGAGAGATGAGGCATAGGAATGGGTTGGGTAGCATGGGAGGGACAGGAAAAGACAAGTGAGCAAGAGAGATGGAGCAAGTGGTGCAAAGAGAAAGCAAATGACATGGTGAAAAGAGCCACAGTGGCGAGTGGAAGGACCGCTGAATGGAGACATAGTGTACCTTGCAGTGTGGTCCATGCCAGACAAGTCAGGCTGGCAGAAAAGCACTTCTTGCCCACGCAAAACAAAATGCAATCTTCACTTCACTTTCAGTGCTAAAAGGAAGTACTGCTCATACCAATATTGCTTCTCTAGCAGCCAGGTACATCAGACTCTCCAACAGTTGGGGAGCTAGGGTTCTCAGCAAAAAGCTATGACAGGATGTATGGGGAACAACGGAAAGTGGAATAGCAGAAACACTGATTGGGTGGGACACCAAAATAGAGGAAAAAGGAAATTGAAACCAATGAGATGACGGCAGAAAGGGAAAAAATGGAAAGAAAATAGGCTGATAGAAATTGTGCCTGTGCCCTGAAACTTGATTACATTTTAATGTGTTCCCTCATTAGATTAGCTGCCACAAAACCTCTATTAATTGTTCTTTTCCAAATCAGTGACTGGATTTGGCTCTGATGCATTTAGGAAAAATTAGACCTAATGGAAAATTCAACAAAAATGCAACCAATAACCAAAGCACATGAGGTAGATTTTTCTGAGTGGAGGAAACTGATATAAAGCAAATCGATTAATCCAATCAAACAGTAGCGAGGGCACCTTAATGGGATTTTTGAGTGCAGAAAAAGGTAAAGGATTTCAACTTAACATCTTGGTTTTAGAATCAACACTATTTTAGTAATATTGGCATATTAATGTTGCAAAAATAAAAATCCGCCTATGCAAAAAGAATTTGCAAGAAAAAGGCCAAAAAGTGGTGGCAGTGGTAATCTGTTAACCAGCGTATTAAATTTGAAAAGCACTGCGTGTACTTGTCTAAATGATGATGGATGTTTTGTGAAGAAATTTGTAGAGGGGTTTAATTTCGTCATGTTAGAAATATTACCTCTTAACTGCCTGTCAGCTAAAGTTCCAGACTGTGTAAAGAATTCAGCTTTGATGAAAAGCCCAAAGTACACAGAGCACTGATCTCAGGTCCCCTACACCCCCCACCCAAAGAAAGCCCGAGGTTCACGATCCCCTCCTCTTGTGGTGTGAGTTTGTAACTTAAAATCACACAAAATTCTCTTCCAGATTTATTTATAAGAGCCATTTTGTCTTGGATATGCCATCTGGTATTTAAAGGCACTTCATAATTACAAAGATTTTGTTGACAGAACCAGATTTCAGCTTTGATGTTCACCAACATCAAGACCCATAAGTCATAAGTTGTCATGATGTGTGTACATGCCCACACATACTAATCAGCAAAAACATGCATATTCAGTCTCAGCTGCATTAATATCCATAGTGCCCAAAAGCAAATTACATATACAAAACACCACAGCAAGACAAGTGATCCACACAAATGCATTCACCACACACCCAGGGATACTAATTAAAGGATTACAGATATTGCTTAAATACCAGAAAGCAAAATAGCACTGCGGCAAATGACACCGCTGTGAGGATACAGTCTATATCCTCTTTGAATTTTAAAGTTTTGACTGAGATGTTACTCACTATCAGAAAATGAATCAATATTTTTAACACTGTGCTATATTAATTAGGTTCAAGAACTCAGAGGGATTTAATTTATGTAGGATAAAAGATTTAATACTTTTATATAGTTTAACTTACTCAATGGTCACAACAAAGCTAACTTTAAAATCCCTAGCTGTTGAATGTTGAATGTCACCAACATTCTACGTGCTCTGTTTGTCATGTCACTGCTAGTCTCTTCCTATGCAGCTCCCTCTTTAGGGGCTTCATATAAAATCCATCAGAAACAGGCTGACTTTTCAGAAAGGTGTTCATTTTAAAAGGTAAATGGATGGATGGTGTGAGCAAGAAATAAAGCCTATAGTCTGATAGTGTCGGCTGCGGTTGGTATGAAGACCTTTGGACATGAGTCATACCCTCTTGTTTTGACCCCACCTATCCTCTTAGTCCTATGACAATCAAAGTTCAACTGACATAAAATCTATGACAAAAATATTTTAGTATTGATGTTTTGGGTGTTTTTTATTATTACACAATTTCATCAGATGTGCTCTGTAAGCTGATGTTCAACTTTAACTTTATCTCCTGAGGGCGTCTGCAGGTGGACATGGGAAAGACAGGAAGAACAGACCACAGCAGTCAATAAAACAATGATAAAATAAATAACCGAAAACACAGGAACACTGCCAGACATTGTGGCTACATTTTGATTTATATCCCACCCAAACCAAACTGGTTTATAGAAAAGTGCCTCAATCAAGATGTGGAATTATTTTTCACACAGGGATGAAAAAAAAACAAAAACACTGTATTTCCTCGATTATGGTGGGGGTTACGTTCCAGGACTTGAAAATCCTCTCAGTATAAACCATATGTTTATTGTATTATGTTTCTCTATTTTAAACCATAAAAACCCTCCCCACACACTTACAAACCTTTTTCACGCTCCTAAACACACTTTTGAGACACATCCTTATGTACTGTTACTGTTTGTGTCCATACCCTCGGCGTTTCGCATACAGAGCGCCTAAAATGTGCGAATAACAGCTTGAGCCGTATGATGGATCAGCAACGTGGCATTATATTGTTATTAATTTTTAGGCTTGAAAGTGATTAGTAATTAAAATCTTTAAAAATTAAATACAAACCACCTATAGGCTGCAGAGTATAATGAAATTCCAGTGATATTTATTTAGAGATTATTTACAGATGATTCAATAATGTAGTGTGAAAAAGGTGAACCGCGATGTGGTCCTAAATTCACCTATCCTGTTGAGCTATACAGTACAAATTGTGCTGTGGAAAAGAAAAGAATATCTAGTCGTGTAACAGAGACCATAGAGTTTCCCTGCTCTGTGGTGAAAGTCTGGTGTCGGGTTCACTCATTGGCAGGGATTCCTTCCTCCAAACAAAAGCCATTAGAGTGCAATGCAAAATGTCTCCTTAACAGTTCTGAGTAGGCACTCTGATTTCTTTATTTCAGGGAGACCCACACATATCACAACCTTTAGGGTCTGAAAGCATTAAGTAATATTCTAATATTTGGAGATTCAACCTGAAATCGAAATCAGGGTACTGCTGTAGTAGCTGTGAAATATCTACCAGGTTGGGTACATGACACAATCTATCTCGCTCAGCAATGACCCAAAAGCATAACGTTCAACAGAGCAGCAAAACAGGCTTGAGAGGGTAAGAAAAGCCCAGTGAACAAGGCTACAAAACTGGGCTCTCTCCTCAATGCACACATATTTGTACATATTTGCAGTTTCAAATTCCAAGTTCCACCATATGTTTAGATCTTAGCTCGATTTTGTGCATCAAAGCCAAACTTTATCTATGCAGTATATCATTTTAAATCACTTTTAACATCAATTTTACACTCCATTGACTAAAAATAAGCGTCTTCTCTGAAGTTTTGATGGTTGCGAGAATGCTGGGAAATATATTATTTGCACTTCCTGAAATTGTTCCCTGTCATTTGTGGAAAATGCTCATGATGCCATGAAGCATGGTTACAAATAGCATTGTTTAGATATCTAGAGAACTGATGGTAATCAACAGCCCCTGACAGTTCATCAGTGACATACCTAAAAACCTACTCATAGTCAACTAAAGCGATACATTAATGTCCTAAAAGCAGATAATTGATCATGTATACTGTGATATCTGTGTATTTAATTTGATACTTCAGTATAAAAACATGTAAAATTGCTAACTGTGGTATCAGGATTGGATCTATGTGAAATATATTCTGAATAAAAAATACAAACTCTATTTTCCCTTATATATCACCCACGTAGGTTGAAGTGCAGAATCCATGAAACTTCAAATAGAAACACTGTTTGGATATAAATTTATATTTAGTATTTTAAGAAATATGCTTTTTGACTTTTGGTAAAGAGATCAATAAGATAAATACAACTCGCTTATGGATTGCAGATCAGCATCTATCAAGTCAATTTTTTTAAAATATTTGTGTTCCCCTGGGTTAATTATCTCTCCCTGTCTACAGTTTTTGTGCTGGCAACGCCTGCCTTGAGAGGGTTAATATTCAAAGGCTAGAGAGCTCATCTAACTTTCAGCAAGGAAAAAATATACAGCTGTACCTGAGAAATATTTTACTCATTCTTGTCATTGCACTACCAGATAGTGAGAACACTTTAGTAACATTGCTTTGTCCTTGACAAGTCCACTAACACTTTCATGCCTTTATTTAAAAGGTGTCCTGGACAAATAAAAGAAGATCATAGCAGAAGATTTCTATGAGCTTGTCATCTACCCATTTGAGAAGAAAGTATATCAAACTAAACTTTTAAACAATTCACGTCTCTGAGATGCTTCCAAAGTCACTGTCAGGAAGAAGCACTCTAATAAAAACTAGATTTACAGTTTGGTACATCCTGAGAAAGAAACAAAGGACTGGTGAACTCAGCAACGCACAAAAATCTGGACATCCACAGAAGACAACAGTGGTGGATGATCGCAGAATTATTTCCATGGTGATGAGAAACCCCTTCACAACAAGTGAACGAAAGCAGCTGAATGAATTCTGAGGTGTTCAGAGAAATACTGTCTGCTCAAATCCAGCTAAATGTAGTCAAACTGACTGGGTGGCATTTCATAATACAGATGGACAATGACCCAAAACATACTGCGAAAGCAACCCGGGAGTTTATTAAAGCAAAGAAGTGGAATACTCTTGAATGGCCAAGTCAGTCATTTGACTTCAGATGGAAAGAAACAAACAAACAGCAACTGAAAGCTGCTGCAGTGAGGCCAGCAGAGCATTAAAAAGGAGGAAATGCAGCATCTGGTGATGTCCAGATTCAGGCTGCCATTGCCAGCAAAGGGTTTTCAACCAAGTGTTAGAAATATATAGTTGACCTTCAGATATTTAATTTGTCCAATTACCTTTCAGCCCCTAAAATCAAGGGATTGTGTTAAAAAAAAGCTTGTGTTCTTCACATTTTTAAACAATCTTTTTGTTCAGCTCACTGAATTGAACTAAAAGTCTGCCCTTCGACTGCATCTGAGTTGTTTCATTTACAATTCATTGTGGTGATGTACAGAACCAAAACTAGGGGAAAAAAAGTAAAAATATTTATGGACCTAAGTAAATGTAATGTGAAGTGCAAGTTAAAGCATTATTAGATATTTATTTATTTGACATGTGTGTTTGTAAAACATTATTTATTTATTTATTTATTTATTTATTTATTTATTTGTGTGTGTGTGTGTGTGTGTGTGTGTGTGTGTGTGTGTGTGTGTGTGTGTGTGTGTGTGTGTGTGTGTGTGTGTGTGTGTGTGTGTGTGTGCGTGCTAGTCACTCACTGCAGGATAAAATCCATGTTCTCTGGGGAAATCTGTCCGGTCACAGGATGTCGAAATGTGGTGGTCCTCTGGTTGTGACTGAAGTGACAGAGGGACAAGACAGAAAGCGAGAAAGGAGACAAAATTAGCAACTTTGGCTGCAATACAAACCGTGTTAGTGCATTATCCTGGATTTTCACCCTACTTTGTTTACAATTTCCACCAAAAATTCCCCGGAGGAGTAAACTTAACAGCTCTGTCCAAATTCTCCACCCTGACAGGCGTTCGTCGCTGGTTTTCCCAGCCCCGTGTAGAATGTGACGGGTGAATGCAGGACCCATCCCCATCCACTCACCCCACCCAACCATCCTGTATAGCCTGTGTGGACGAAAGTGTTGGGCTCAGCACAAATGTCAAAGAATGCAAGCAGGCATAGGCCTCCATCAGTTATAGACTCAGTCTTTCTAACCCTCAGCTAGAGGGCAAAAGCATTCGACTATATAAACAACACAGGGTGGCATGGCGATCAGAGTCTGTGTGCGTATGTGTGTGATGGCACTTTTTCAGAATGTTTTTTGCATTGAGAAACTGACAGAAAGCCTTACTTTGCATATTATATTTTTAGACCCACAACGACTAATCAATTTGTAAGCTGACAGAAAATAAATCACAGGAACTATTCCAACAAATGAATAATCAGTTTATTGTTTCATGCCTCATATATTGGCAAAAAGGGAAGATTTATTAATAATTAAATAATCATAGGTACAGCCCTCTTTATGTATTTTTTAAACAAACTGCAGTGTTTTTGATGATCCTTATGCTTTATTTGGAAAAGATGTCATGGGCTGGTGCCTGTCCCAGCTACCATAGGGCGAAAAGTGGGGTATACCCTGTACAGGTCACCAGTCTGTCACAGGGCTAACACAGAGAGACAGACAACCACACCCACATTCACACCTATGGGAAATTTAGAATCACTAACTGCATGTCTTTAGACTGTGGGCGGAGGCCAGAGTACCTGGGGAGAACATGCAAACTCTTCACAGATGGTGGAGTCAAACCCAGGACCTTCTTACTGTGAGGCAAAAGTGCTAACCACCATGCCCCCAGGATGCTGCTAATAAAATTAAAATTGTTGTTTGTTTTTTTTAAAAGCGCAGCTCAGTGACAGAAATTGAAAATCAAACATGACAAAAAACAAAGGCGCTGGCAGGGTAAAGTACAAAGCACAAAAATACAATCAGTGGGTCATGTCACAGTTTTCCCATTCAACAGCAGCTCCAATAACTCAGTCTGTAAAGAATCCTGCTTGATGTAGTGGAAGATCAAATCCTGCAGGAATACAAGGCTTCCCAGGGGAATAGGTGACATGGCAGCAGCACGCTCCGTAAGAGGGACCTACAATACCATTATCAGCTCACAGAACAACACTTACAAGACTAACACAAAGAAAGTTGCCACATCTGAATGCACTAGTTTCTCTTCAGCTCACCATGGCTGTTGGCTGCTATTACAGTTTCCCTTTATGTCATGTGAATTACTTCCACCACTGCAATCTACTATTGCTAAAAAAAAGAAACACGTCCAAGGTTTTTTTTTGGTTTATTTTATTTTTGTTTTTGTTTTTTTATAGCCAGCTCTCACTCAGACTGCTTAAAAATTTGGGCATAATGTTGTTGCTGTTTTTCTGCAGAACTGAAAAATTGAAAAGACAGAAAATACAACGGAAGTTATTCAAACTCAAACTAACAGAATGATCTACGATTCCCAAGAGTAAGGTAACAGCTTATGCTGTTATTGGAGTCACATTAAGTTTTGTGTCTGCTACAGTGTCATGGAATTTGGCCTTGTCTAACGCTGCTGCAGGCTGTACAGGAAGTGTGTGTAAAACATTAGCATTGTAGTGCAATGAGAACAGCACCTCAACATAATGAATTTCTTTCTTCTACAGTGGCCTACAGAGGACTGTCCTAATATTTACACATGCAGATGGCCACAAAAAATACCTACAGAGTAAATCCATACTAAGATGCTAAAAAACATGAAGACCTTTTACTCCTAATCCAGAGACGGTGTTAGTCATCATGCCAAAGGAACGCATCCATGAGACAAAAAGACCCAGTGCTCTAGATAGCAGATAGATAGGGCTCTATGATCATAGTTTTGCCATAACTAGGATCCCTTCTTTTTGTTTGTTTTTTTGCCTACTGTGTTGCAGTGAGAAGCTGTCAATGAATAATTGTCTGATCAGGAAAGAATTCTAATCGATCAGCTTTGGTGAGAATAGAGAGACAGACTGTTCTGACAGCCCTGTGAGCTATAAGTTATGACTGAAACACTCTTCAGGCAACAAATTCGACAACAGAGTGTCATCCCAGTTTTACCGACGGACACAAGTGACGATGTTTTGCAGGCTGCAGGAAGCAGATCCATTTTTTTGTTTTGTTTTCAGAATAATAAAACAAAACTGTCAACATGATTTGGTCATGGTGGTAATTTTTGAAAAGGTATGAAAATGCATGAGGTATGACAAATCATGTAAATGGATTACATAAAAATCTGTACTATAATGGCTGCAAGATTAAAAGGACTAACGGGATAAATATACCATTAGCATCATTAATGGTTTAAAGCATTATGTAAAAGCAGTGCATTTCAGCAGTTTGCATTTGGCAAAGTATAAATGCATGATTTATAAAATGATTTTATTTGCAGTGATGACAGCTGTAGGACCGTATCTCATTAACACAAAAGTGCAAAACCTAATAGGTACATGCAGAATTCAATGCAATCTTTTGAAATTAAATGCAGCGTGCTAAATCTATTAACACTCTCGTTTAAGCTGACTATTAAAAGGTCAAGAGGTGTTTGTGAATGCTGAGGTCACAGTCGCTTCAAATCCTTTCAGTGGATAAATTAGTAAATTTAATTATATATATTGATTGCACACATCCAAACAACAGGCTTGTTTACTTCGGAGCTGATATGGTCGAGCTGATTCGGAGCACTTCTCCAGGGGAAACTGATAAAGCCATGTCGGACTATTCACAGAATATGAAGAAGAACCGCGTGTAAGTGTCCTGGATGCTGTTTATCAGCAGCGGTGATTTCATTCAGCAGCGAGGTTCAAAATAGTACGAGATATAATAGGTGTGATAGTGTCACTTTAGAAAAACGTAGGCAATGATGACCTGAGCTGTAAAGGAAAAGTGTTGAATCCAGTGCTAATAGCTTTATATAGCAAGCTTTTAATAATGTCCTTTCACACTGAACATGAAAGACTTTTTCGCAATGTACCTGACATCTCTGGGTTCTTTTGCTGTTAAGTGTATTTTGTGTATTTCCTTTCCTCTTTCACTCATTGCAGTGTTTGTCATGGGGAGCTTTAGTAGACCTAAATAACAAAACATTACAAAAATGGCATAAAATGTAAATAGTTAATATCATATAGAGTTGTGGTCATATTAGTGTGGGGGTATGTTTATATTTAAGCCTATATGTATACCTTTGACTCTGTGAGAAAATCTTACTTAATCTTACAGACACCAATGTGGCTACAATTCAGAAATATGCCTTTTGAGCAATCTAAAAAGATGTTTTTTCCCCCATTAGCACATTATATAATACTAGAGAGCCAATTCTGCTCTCTGAACAGTATTAGGTGGTACTGCTTATGAGCAGTAGAAATTAAGTCACACAGGCCTAGAGACTAGTCAGCTACTAGTCTTTTCCTGCCTGGGTGATATCTGCAGGTGAATGGTATTTGTAGTATTCTGCTGCATCTGTCACTAAAACCACGTAGCCCTCATTTCAGAAAAGAGGATTAGATCTAATGTAAATCTAATGGGAGTTCCAGATATGATTTCTGAGACAGACAGTATGAGGTTGAAAGCTAGTGTAGTTTGTTTGGTGTATGCAGCTGCTTCAGTTTTCCCTTCAGGAGAAGCTTCTCGTATGGGTGTCGGTGGGCGCAATGGTCAGCAGGACATCGGTGAGAAATGAATGCAAATTGGGGCCTATAGGCCAATTTTTTAATGTTTGGTGATCCTCACACATTGAAAATAATGTTCCACACTTTGTGTTATAGCAGTTTGCTATAGGTAAGTCTCAATACTCTAGTAGTAAATGGTCAATTTTGTTAAATCCTAATCCTTAGTGACAGCTAACTTTACAGTTTTGTTTATTAAAATAGCATTAGCCATTAAAAGCTAGCATTTGTGACTCACCAATGCTAAGCAATAGCCTCCCGAACAAAAAAATACAGCTAGCAAGAAGGTGCTTCAAACTTCAGTTCCTAACACAAGCAAAATCTTTATTACTGCCAAATTTTATGGCAGAAGTAATACAGAATAGATAGAAATAACATAACTTCCCTATTCTCAACAGGGAAGTTCGGGGTAATTTTTATATAATTCACTGTTTAAAGTTATACATAGCTCAGTTTAACTACAACACACTATCTATCCATCATACCTAATATGGCTGCACACTGCTACCAAAGCTAAACAGCCAGCACTGGCATTAAGTGTTAACCCTCTCCCTCTACTCTTTTGTCTAAATACAGTCACATACAAATAAAAAAAGCCCAAAAAACAAGATTATCTGTGTATATACAACAGATAAAGCCTGACTTCTTTGTAATTACATAACTTATTAAAAGTTATCATTAAATATACTGTCCTTGTTTCAGTATGTTTTGTGTACAGATATGCAGTTTCTGGAGCCCAAGTGCTAATTTGGTGTATTATCCCATTTTACAAAGTGGGAGTTCATGTATCATTACACTTAAATAAAAAACCCTGTGAGAAGATTTGAAATGTAGACAAGTAAAAATAATTATGCTTGAGAGGTTTTAACCAAATCAAAGTCACTACAAGGATTTTCACAGAGATCCTCATTTTTGTTAGATCTCCCCAAAAACTGAGCATCCACTAAAAGCATACCATAAACCTTTACTAATAATATTCAACTGACACAAGCACACAAACATTTTCTGTTGTCCCACAAACCTTTATCTACATTAACATTACATTAACTGAGGACACATGATCTCACCTTCTCCTGCTATAGCAGCTCTCCAGCCATGAGTGTCTTATGTAACAACCATATCATTAAAGAGCTACCTCTTAAAAAAAGCCCAACACCCACAGATGAAAATAGCTCTATTAATGCTCACAGTGTCCCAGTAACTTTCCATAAAAGGTGTGCCATTCACCCACAAGATGTCAAATTTGATACATTTAACTATGATAGTGTTAAAGACTTCCTCAGACTACCTGCAACAGGATGACATATATCCTCTATAAATACAAGGTATTTCTGTCACCATTAGTCTTTGATAAAAAAAATACAAATACTGTATATAAATTTAGAGACACACTTTTTGTTTGGGGAACCTTTTGAGGATTGATCTTTGGAGGGAACATATGTCTCAGTCAAACTCATTAACTTCATTACGTTACCCTTTTGTACCTTCTGAGATGCACATTCAAAGTCAGAACATATTTTCTGTTGACAGCTAGAGTTATGTCCTTATAAATCAGCTTATCATATTCCAGACACAATTGAGACAAAGTGTCCAATAACTGCTAAAATATCTCCCTACACTACAGTAATCACCGTCAGACATTAATTTGGGGTTTTGTGACATGAAGCTGACACATCTAAACCAACATTTAAAAAAAAAACACTAATGGGCCTGTGCAATGTAATTTTGGACCAAACAGAGAAACCCAAAGAAGCTGTTCAGAGAAAATGGCTCATTTCTTTGTCATCAGAGAAAGAGCACCAATTCAAAGACCACTTTTCTTTTCTTTAATTTTGTAATTTATTTATTTATTTTTGCCTTCTATTGATTTTAATTTATTAGAACAGCTCCACCGAAGCTCAAGCATATTTTGCTTCTTTAAGTTTAAGCCAAGTGAGGCTTTAGGGAATTAAACAGAACCTTTTTTTCTTACGAGACAGTCTTGCCCATTGAGCTACTGTCAGCTGACACACTCAGTGCCCCTGTGTTTGACTTTTCTGCCCCTGCCGCTGACCACATGGCATTTATGAAGGACGGGTGGTAAACTTCCAGGGTTACATAAACACTCGACTGTCCGTTACAGCACTTGCACAATTCAGTTCTCATGCAAACACACCATTACACATGCCAAACATGATGCCTCTCAGTGATAGACTGCACACTTTGCACCTGCTATATCATAGGACTTGGGTGTCACAGGATTCCCACCCACTTTTTCTCTGCTCTTTCTCCAGAATGTAGTGCTGAAATTAAGCCGTTAATTATCCAAACATACAACAAATTATTATTTTAGTAGTTTATGAAGAATAATAAAAATAGTCATAACGCATCATAAAACACTGACATTGCTACTGCTGAAGTAAGAAGGATTCTTCCCAAATGTAACAGACACAAACAGCTATTTTGACCTTTTATAGATTTTTTAAGTCACGTTACAGGAAAAACATTCCACAAATCAGGTGTAATAATCACAAATTATCCTTTCTCACAGCTTCTTAAATTAAATCAAAGTTTGTATTAACTCATTCCTCTGTGTCTTCCTGCCAAATGTATCTAAGTGATACTCTCTGAGCTAAACTGTGAAACTGTGTCAATGCCTTTGTATTCAAATCATTTTTTTCCCTTGACATTTATCCCTCTTATTTGAACATTAAGCCAAGACTGGCTGAAAAATGATATCAGTTACTAAATATTAATAAATGATTACTAATTGAACAATACAAGGTTTTAAGTGGTGACAGACCAAAGCAGCATTACCTGAAGTGATATTTTATTATCATCAAACTATCCTATTTCTGCAGTGCCTCTAATATTTTTGTTTTGTTATGTTCACTCTCTGTAGGTCCACATTTAATAGGCACAATAATTATTTGTTGTTTACGTCAGTATAGTCTTCTGAGGACAATAAAGTGTTCGTGTTTGTGTGTGTGTACGCACGATTGCTCATTGATTTCAGTCATACTTGTAAAGGAGATGGTGCGTAGAGCATCCTTCTCATCTGCGAGTATCTCCCCTGAGCTGGAGGAGTCATGCTCTCAGTTCTCAGCTCTCAGGTGTGTGACTACTTTGAGTCTGGCCACAATTACCAGTCAAAATACATAACTATTGCTTATGCAAGATGCAACCAAGTGAGAAAAGCTTTGAGAGTCTCAAGAGCTGTGCTAAATTTACTCTGGCTATGATTTACTCAAGTTCAAACTCTAACGCGCTTCAGCATTTCTTTTTGTTGACGCAACGGTAATCAAATTTGTCAGCATCATCGGTAAGCCACACCTCCATTTGACTGTGATTGATGTTCGAAAAAGCAAAGCTGTTGGCATTGACTGTTGACTTTTATGCCTGATAAATAGCAGCAATTTTTTTTATAAATCACTTGCTGCTGCACACCGTGCCTGTGCTTTAACAGACACGTAGCAGACTGAGTGTTTTGAAAATGATGGGTATGGCGAGTAGGTGTTCTCTCAGTCAAAGGTCATATCTATTTAAAGGGATTTTCTAGATGAAATGTGTTTGAAGTGCCACAAGAGAGATCTAGTCGGAGTGTTGCCAGTGCAATATGGGGAAACACAGCAAGGTCATTCCCCATTTTGTGCACAATGTGCATGTTAAACTGTGTGTGTGTGTGTGTGTGTGTGTGTGTGTGTGTGTGTGTGTGTGTGTGTGTGTGTGTGTGTGTGTGTGTGTGTGCACTCTGTGAGGTGTAACTGAGCCCTGATTAATATAAACACTGTTTAAAG
>VURO01023469.1:0-10398 GCA_015108175.1 Pelvicachromis taeniatus | reverse complement strand
AAAAAAAAAAAAAACAAAAAAAAACAATTTTTTAAAAAAAAAAAAAACAAAAAAAAAAAGGTAATACCATTTTATAATGCTCTACATTTTATTAGATATGATTTCATGAACAACTAGACAGCTAAAACATTGCCTGTTTTACAGAAACACGCTGTTTGAAACTGAGATGACAGAAATGTTGCACATGTGTTTGCTACTCAGTTTAAAGCTTTGGAAGCTGCAGCTTAACTAGTGTTCATGGCAATTTTTGCAGATTACGTTAAACACAAATAAAATTACATCACACTGCATGTTTTTCAAGCTATTGCACCCAGTCCCTAAATGCTGACGCATGAACAGTGGCACTGCACAAAAGTCTGAAAATCATTTTGCATTGATCCTTCATAAAGGTAGTAATGCTCTTCTGTAAAACATTCTTTCTTTACAAGTAAAAGTCCTCCTTAAGTAAGGCGGGAAAAGCATTATAATCAAAATATTCTTTAGGGGCATAAAGTAAAATGATTTACTTCGCAGAATGGCCCTTTTCAGATCAAAGACCATAATGACATGACTTGGCTTTAGATCTTCAGATGTTTTATTTTGTTCTCTCATTTGACAAAAAAAAAAAACCAGAAAATTGATCAGTTTGAACAGTTGTTTTTCTATATTTGGAGAAATCGTTTAATTTCTAAAGAAAACTGTTTTTCTTTATATCCTCTCGTGTGCAGGTGAGGTTTCAGTACGCCTTTGAGACAGTGGCTGGATTCATTATTCCTTATGCAATCATTATAACCAGCTATGTTCTCATCCTGAAACGCCTGAGGGAGAGCAAGTTCAAACGAAATATCCGCAGAGAGAAACTCTACCTGGCTATTGTCATCATGTTTGGCCTGTTCTGGCTGCCGTACCACATCATCAACATGGTACAGGTGAGCAAGGGCATGTTCTCTACCAATAACCCAATAACCACATCAAATCTGTTTGTAACCCAATTATCTGAGCATTTGAGTGAATACTGACTGTGTTTTTTTTCACCCAAGGTGGCAGCTGAGTGGTACCCAAAAAACTCAAAAACAAGAAAAGTGTGAGTAACTAAAAATTTGTACCATTATTTTATTCATTTTCATAAACATGGTGTTAGAGTTACTGAAGTACAATACTATCAATTTATGCATTGCAGCCAGTTATAACAATACTCTGGAAGTCATAAACCTAGATTTAATTTTTACCATCCAGTAAACTGAATATACTATGATTGTAAAGAGTTTGTATATTCAGTTTCAGGCAGCACGGTGGTTAGCACTGTTGCCTCACAGTAAGAAGGTCCTGAGTTCAATTCCACCATCAGGCCGGGGTCTTTCTGGGTAACTCAGGAAGTCAAAGCTGTCCTTAACATGAAGAAGAAGGCCTTCAGAAGCAACGTGAGAGAGGAGATGAAAGCAGCACAGTGGGAAGTGAAACGCTGCCTGAGAGAAGCAACAGACACCTACAGGAGGAAGGTGGAGCAGACGTTGGAGAGGAACAATATGAGGGAGCTCTGAAACAGTGTGAAAACCATCACAGGCCACAACACCAAGAACAACACAGTGGGGGGGGCAAACAAACTGAGCAACTACTTCAACAGGTTTGACCAGCCCACAACCCCCCCCCCCCACCCCCACCCCCACCCAACCCTCACCCTCAATCTCACCTTTACAACTGAGACCTCTCCCTACTCTCCTACCCCCCTTGATTCCCCCCCATCCCTGACACTATGACATCCCTCTCCTCTGACCCCTCTCCCAACGGCATGACTATAGGTCTGTCCCAAAACCTCGGCCGCATCCTTCGTGGGCCACATTTGTTGACCGGTTACATCACAGCGATGCTGTCCCAATTCCTCGGCTTCATTTCACCGAATTTGAAGGACGGGTCGGGTGTATCCTTCGTGGCCCACCATACCCCAGAATTCATAGCGTGGCCGAGCCGATTTCCGCTTCCAACAAATGCGGCAGGTACTTTTAATATTACTCTTATTACTCTTACTGGGTCACAAAATAAACTTTAAACATATTTTCAGGCGAGAATCTAGCTGTGTAAACTTCAAATATCTGCTTGGTTTATCAAGACATCGCGTATTTGCGGGGGTGCTGTTTTCGGAGGCGTCTGTTGCCCACTAGCTCGATCAAGGCTCACTAGAGCCGCAAAAACAGTGGACTCCCGGTACGTCGTTTTCAAAACCCCCGCGGTCCGCGATCGAGCTGGTGGGTGGCCGATGTCTCCAGAGGCGTCGGAGCACTTTTGCAAATATATGATGTCCTGAGTAAATCGGTTTGTTTGCACTCAGCTGAATAAACGTCAAACAGAAAACTGATTAAACAAAAGTGTGAGATGGCAGCGAATTTACTCCAATGCACTGTTATATTTTAGAGAGCAAGGGAGCAGACGGCTGAGTTTATTCAACTCTGCCGAAACAGCTGTTGACGCAAATCAGAAGGCTAGACCGTCCCATTTCTCAAGCCTCGCACTTCCGGCCTTCTCGGCCTTCGGAGGATCCGGCCCACATAGACTGCGAAGGTCAGGTACTCCGAAGGATGCGGCCGAGGTTTTTCAACAGACCGTATGCCACCCCCCCCTCCAATCCACTCCCAGTGTCACAGTGGACCAAGGTGTGTCCTTGGATGCTAAAGGCATGTGCTGCTGAACTTGGGGAGTCGCTACAAAGAATCTTCAACCTCAGTCTGAGACTGGGGAGAGTGCCCGTCCTCTGGAAGACATCCTGCATTGTTCCGGTCCACAAAAAGAACTGGCCCAATGAGCTGAATGACTTCCGACCGGTGGCACTAACGTCACATCTTATGAAGACTCTCGAGCTGCTCTTTCTCAACCTCCTCCGACCACAGATGCAACATGCCCAGGACCCACTGCAGTTTGCCTACAAGACAGATGTCGGCGTGCAGGATGCCGTTCTGTACCTCCTACACAGAGCCCACTCACACCTGGACAAGGGAAAAGGCACGGTCAGGATTCTGTTTCTTGAATTTTCGAGTGCCTTTAATATAATCCAGCCCTGTCTGCTCCAGGAAAAACTGAACAAGATGCAGGTGGACCCATGCCTGGTCGCTTGGATCGCCAACTCCCTCGCTGACAGACCACATTACGTCAGGCTGAAGAACATAACGTCTGACACTGTGGTCAGCAGCACAGGAGCAGCACAGGGAACTGTGCTGTCCCCTCTTCTCTTCACCCTGTACACCTCTGACTTCTGCTATAACTCTGAATCATGCCATATTCAGAAGTTTGCAGATGACACGGCCATCATGGGGTGTATCTGCGATGATGAGGAAGAGGAGGACAGGAGTCTGGTGAGGAGCTTTGTCAGATGGAGTCACACAAACCACCTGCAACTCAATACCTCCAAGACCAAGGAACTGGTTGTGGACTTTGGGAAGGCCAGACCAGATCCACTGCCAGTTCAGATAGAGGGAGAGGACGTGGAGGTGGTTAGCAGGTACAAGTACCTCGGGCTGTGGGTGGACAACAAACTGGACTGGTCATGCAACACACAGCACCTGTATAAAAAAGGCCAAAGCAGACTGTATTACCTCAGGAGGCTGAGGTCTTTCAACATCTGCAGGAAGCTCCTGGGGATGTTTTACCAGTCAGTGGTTGCCGGAGTACTATTTTCTGCTGTGGTGTGCTGGGGGAGCAACATGGCAAAGAAGGACTCATCCAAGCTGGAAAACTAATCAGGAAGGCTGGCTCTGTGGTTGGCATGAAGCTGGACACTCTGGCGACAGTGGCAGAGAAAAGGACAGTAAAGAAACTGCTGGACATTATGGACAATGCTGGGCATCTTCTGCATATGGTCATAAACAACCAGAGGAGTCTGCTCAGTAACAGGTTGCTTCTCCCAAAGTCTAGGACCAACAGACTTAAAAACTCCTTTGTCCCACACGCTATCAAACTGTTTAACTCCTCGCTGGAGGGGAGAGAAACAGGAGGACAACTAAGCTGTAGTGCCTTTCACTGTGCAATAGTCACTATTCACTGTGCAATATTTTTTTTACATATCCGACTGTGCAATAACCACCGGGCAACAAACTGTGCAATAATCACTGTGGAATATACAGATGAATATATTCCACTGATACTACTGTTTATATTATTTAACCATATTATATACTCTGTATTTATACATGTGTATATGTGTATATATACATTTTTTTTAGTTGTACTCTCTTATTCCCTTACCTTTCAACTTTAACGGTGCTGTGCTATTGGAAACTGAATTTCCCGAAGGAACTCACCCGAGGGATTAATAAAGTTTTATCTTATCTTATCTTTATACTGCAGGTGATGATGAAGGGTTACTTGTGTCAGTCTGACAAGGCTATAATGACACTCTATGTAAAAACAATCACCAACAATCCAACTTCAACTTTCTTCCCTGCAGATTGCATGATATCGCTGATTCAACCCGGGCAGTGACCGCAGCTTTGGCCTTCATCAGCAGCTGTGCCAACCCAGTCCTCTACACCTTTGCTGGAAAATCCTATATTAAGAAAAATGGCTTCGCCTTTATGGCTAAGCTGTTTGAGGGAACATCATCAGAGCAAACAGGAACCAAAAGCACCGAGGTCACAGCAAAAGACGATCAGGGAAAGAATGACGCTGATTTAGAAAATCATACACTGGCTTCCACTCTACAAAATCGGCGACCTTTGCCTGCATGCACCTGAATATCTGTACAGTGTTTAGGATTGTACATACTTTTCGAACAATCAAATAAAATTGTGATAACATTATGTATATGTGACAATGCTACTTAACAAAGAAAGCAGACTCGGTTGAGTGATTTCATGCTTAGTGTGTTACTTTATAGTCAGGTGAATGAATGTAGATGGGATGGTTGGGAAGGTTGACCTTACACAGAGACACAGATTGAATAAATGGTTTATATGACATATATGGTTTATATGTGAGGGGTTCACAGCTGATGTGACATTTGTTATTCCTCATTGGTGTTTGTGAGCAGCTATAGTTCCCTTATTAAAAGGCATTAAATTGAAACTGTTTTGGTGTTTCGTAATTTTTTTATTTATTTTTTTCATTTGCAACTCTCAAATCCAGGGACAGCTCTAAGTGGCTGGACGAAAAAGGTAGACTCATAAAACTGTCATGGAGCTCAGTGGGTTGATTTCTTATTACATAACTACATACAAAGAGTCACATAGCCTAGAGGTGGTGATTTAGGCAGTTCATGAGTTCAGACAAAAGAGTTCAGTTCAGTTCATGTATGCAGCACCAAATCACAACAACTTTTAGATTGGAGCATAACCACGTAATCTCACTTTTCTGTCAGTGTAAAGTTTATCCGCCCATTTAAAACCTGCGATCTTGATATTTAAAAAGAAGCACAATTTCATCTGTATGTCTCAGTTTTTCTACTTGATAAAGAAATACTGATGTATCAACATTTTTTTTTTTATGTGCCAGCACGACTCTTTCGAATTAAATTGGAAGAAATAAAAGTAAAATTGCAGAAAAGGTTCAACAATTTTCTTTTCCTATTGAATGCAAAATCTATGTCATCCTGTATATTTTCCAATGCCATGCAGTGGAGCTGGATTAGGCTATTTGCCAGGCTGTTCCCCAGGCCTTATTCTTGACACCTGAACGAGTGACACTATAACGACTGTGGCCTCTCTAAACATTAACTAAGAAAACATGTCAGTAGGTATCCTAGTAATTAATGACTTAATTATTTGGGGTATAATTATTATTATTGTGCGGTGAGGCTTTAGACTCTACAGATCACACAGGTGTCTCTCCCTCTGGGCCGTTTAAATGGCCAGTTTATCCAAATGACCAAAACTGTATATATACCAGATCCTGTACAGTAGTTTTAAAGGCGACAAACTGAGAATCAACTTAAGTAACAATGAGTAACTCCTTATTTCTTTGACAGGTGTTGTTCGACACACCCATTTACAACACGGTTGTCAAGATTTGTAATGGTGTCAGCAGGTCTGTTATTTCCATGTTTTTTTGTTTGAATACCCCTCATGTGGAGTAGCTTAGCAAGCTTAGTTCGTGGCTTCTGCCTGAGGGCGGGGTTTTCTGGTGGCTCCTCCTTTTCACACCTGGGGGTAATTATGTCATTGTACTTCCAGAGTTATGTTGGACTGAGGGGGCCAATGTTCTCTGCCAGAGCGTCTGGATTGGCACTGGCTTGACCTGAGACACGTGAAATGTCGGATGGATTCTCAGGGATGTAGGGAGCTATATCATATGAGTGAGCTTGCAGGTGGAGGTGAAAGTAATGAGTGGTGCTGCTACCTGACTGTAATTCTGGATGAATTGGCGGTAAAAACTGGCATACCCAAGAAAATGATGGAGGTGCTTATGTGACGTCGGAATGAACCATTCCGTTACAGCCTGGACTTTGGTCGAGTTAGTCTTCACCTGCCCCTCTGCTGAGATATATATCCAAGAAAGGTGACAGAAGGGGAGTGAAACTCACAGTTTTCGCAATATTTTCATCATCATATTTTAAGATCATGTGATTATTAAGATGCTATTTCCTGAGATGTTGTTTTCAGATCTGGTGATGGTATGCATTACAGTGCAGCCAGATCTGATCTGAAAGAGAGGCCAAGGCAGCACACAAGAGAAAGACTGAAGACCCCTTCAGTCGTTCAACAACAGTTCATGAGCGGTATGGTAGGGAGTTCAGCACCTAACCAACTACAACCCTGGCAATACCACAATGACTGAGGTCAAAGTGGCACTTGCGTATGAGCTGAACCACTTCTTTGCACGCTTTGAAATGAAGGGACCTGAAGCAGCTGCAACTCAAACATCGGACGGCAGCAGCAGCCCAAAACTCATGGTGCAGGAAGATGAGGTGAGGTGCACACTGAGGGCAGAGAACCCCAGGAAGGCTGCTGGTCCAGAGGGGTGACCGAGAGGGTCCTATGTGCAGACCAACTGGCTGGGGTATTCACTAAGATCTCCAATGCTTCACTGTCCCAGTCCTGTAAGTTTCTGTATTTTAAATCTGTATTTTTAAGGCCATTGGAATATAAATGTTTTTCCTTTAGTCTTCTTTTGTCTTCTTTTGCTGTGTTTTGTTTTATATTTTGAAAATTAGCATTTCTGTCAGTGACAGAGACTTATGTGAACAATTACATTTTGCTGATGTGTGTGTAATCTCTAAATGCCTGTTTGTGCTTGTGTGTCCAGCATACATGACATGGGGAAGTTGTGCAAGACAGAAAGGAAGAGTGGGACTTTTAAGGAAGGGCACGCCTCTCTGCATCCCTCAGCTCACTGACAGCATGTTACAGCCTGCGAGGCAGGAAAAGATTCAGTTTTTCTGGGCTGAACTCACAGGAACACCATCAATGTTGGTGAACAGTGGATAGCTTAAGCTCATACACATCACGGAGAGATAAAAAATAAAAAGTTGAGTAGTATATGAGTAATATATATATACTCACATATATATATATATATATATATATATATATATATGTGTGTGTGTGTGTGTGTGTATGGGCGTATGTAAGTGACTCCTACACTTGTATGTGAAAGGCGACGCAAGACAAAGAAGAAAAAGAAAAAATCAACTTGAATCAAAGACTATACAAATACTTTTCTTTGATGCAGTGCTGCTAATGTTCAACAAGTTTGGGCTGAATCGTTGGCTTGGTTGCAAATATTTTAGAGGCTGTGTCAGGGTAGCAGACATCCCTCTTAAAAAAACATTCTAGTCTTTTTTCTTTTTTTTTTAATCCTCAGTATTTGTGTATGACTTCTGATTTCTGTGGTTTGTTTATTGAAAGAACCACATCGTCAAAGCACACTGGGTTCAATCATTTCTCTCACTTTGTGCCTCTTCCATACCTTTGTATCAGTTCCTGAGGTGAATGTCTTTTTTTAATGCAGAGGGATGACACAATCAAAACACCACTTTAAATTATATTTTATGTGTCAGTGTGGAGCTGATCTCTGGAGGATAAGCCCATTTAAACCACTTGTTCATTTTTTTTCACTTCATGATTCATGTAACCGATTAGCTAAATTACACATTAGCAGATATCACAACTAGAAAAAATACA
The DNA here is from genome assembly GCA_015108175.1 of Pelvicachromis taeniatus. NCBI lineage: Eukaryota > Metazoa > Chordata > Actinopteri > Cichliformes > Cichlidae > Pelvicachromis > Pelvicachromis taeniatus. The sequence continues at coordinate 2,314 of VURO01023469.1, read as the reverse complement.
GACACATAATTATGAGATGTTGTTTGATCACATATATCTATATTATAAATTATGCTTTATATCTAAGTTTGTCACTGGTTGGAGTTACAGTACGTATGTGTAATTGTTTTAAAAGTTTGAATATTTATCTATCAGACATGTTAAAGTAAACAACTATATCAAATTTGCTTCACACAGAAACAAAACACACAAAAAAACACAGTGTTGTTTTCATATTTGTATAAATTTGTTCAAATCAATTAAATGAGAGGATTTAAGTTGAGGTGAGAACGTGTTTTGGGTGGTCTCCCATGATTTTTCGATTAGTGTACATATTGAAGCTCTTTCTTGTTCCATGTGGAGAGTCAGAAAAAACAGTTCTAAGGTAAACTGGGTTTTTGTTTCTCTTAAAAAATTAATATCTGACTACATGTATAAACATGTTCACCATCAGTTTAAAAAAATATAAATGCATTTTTAAACTTTTCCCCTGCAGATTAGTTACCATCTCTCAGTCCAGCCGTGCGCTGATGTCAGCTTTGGCCTTCATCAGCAGCTGTGCTAACCCAGTCCTCTACACCTTTGCAGGGAAATCTTACATCAAGAAGAATGGTTTTGCCTTCATGGCCACGCTCTTTGAGGGAACATTATCAGATCAAACAGGAAACAAAAGCACCCAACTCACAACTGAAAACTATGCTGGAGAGTAATTTTGATGGTCAAAATCCTACAGTGGCTTCTACTCCAGAGAATGGGAATCTTGAATGAACTTCATACACTAAACAGACTGCATATATATAACAGAAAGCTCTTAAAATTGTGTAAGGCTTTACTCCGATTTATAGATTTTAGGCTACACACAAGCATCAGCACAGTATTTGTGTTTTTTTTATTTACAATGTGATTACACAGTTAAACTGGAAGTCAGCGGCATCGGCACAAGCGGATTTACATTCGCCTGCATGCATCTGAATGTAAAGTGTATCAGGACTGTTAAACTTTAAATAAAAACTAAAAAAAAACATCCATCCATCTTCTGCCGCTTATCCGGGGCCGGGTCGCGGGGGCAGCAGCCCAAGCAGAGAAGCCCAGACCTCCCTCTCCCCAGCCACCTCCTCCAGCTCATCCGGGGGAACACCAAGGCGTTCCCAGGCCAGCCGAGAGATATAATCTCTCCAGCGTGTCCTGGGTCTGCCCCGGGGCCTCCTCCCGGTGGAAAAAAAAACAAAAAATAAATCATATTTTTCATAATTTTATGTACGACACCTATACAATGTTTTTATTCCTTAATGCAAAGATGGATTATGTTTCAAATAAAAATTGTGAATGCAAACAGATGTTTGCTACTCAAGTAATGCAGTTTTATTTTTTAAATTCATTTCTTTTGTAATTGACAGTGTCGTACAAGCATCTATGTCAAATTGTCAAGAAGCTGAAGTCAAAGGACTTGGCTCTTGCGTTTAACCTGCTCTGAGTCCAACTTTCAAGCAAGAGTTGCTCAACATTTCTACATACGTCATGCTATATTTATTTTGGTATCGTTAAAGCCAGAATGGCAAGGTCGCTTCGAACGGAGAAAAGACACCACCAACTTTAAACTACTCGTTACAAAGGTATGCAGAAGAGCTCTAAATCAGTGGTTCTCAAATTGTGGTACATGGAAGTCTCCTTTTTTTTTTTTTTAGATGAAATAATATACCATGTTCTGATTGAGGGATTTCTGAAAAATTAAAACGTACAGCTCTGCTATCACTTCCCACTTAAATGAAGACTGAAAACTAAGCAGCAGTGACGTTTGTAGGGTTACTGAAGTTGGACCAGCTGGTATATAATAACGTGGCTAGCGACACGTCTATGTTAGCATAATATAAACACACTGAAGCTGGAGGGTGAACGATAACTTTTTCTCACTCTATAAAAGTTAACGCGATGCTTCCCCAATGGTTAGTGACAAATGCAATCGCATTGGATGCTGTTAACAGACCAAACTTCACTCAGGAGAAGAGCTTATCCACAATACAAGGTTAGTCATTAATATACTCCTGAGTGGGTTTGTTCATACGTCATCACTTAAAGACCAGATATCCCACCTGCTGTGAAAGTTTAAATGCAGTACAGTTGTTATCATCACTTGTCACATCCCGTTTATGACACTTAAACTAACATTCATATAAGAAATAAAATTCAATTCAATTCAATTTTATTTATATAGCGCCAAATCACAACATCAGTCGCCTCAAGGCGCTTTACATTGTAAGGTAGACCCTACAATAATACATACAGTGAAAAACCCAACAATCATGTGACCCCCTATGAGCAAGCACTTTGGCGACAG
>VURO01023460.1:1841-23363 GCA_015108175.1 Pelvicachromis taeniatus | reverse complement strand
TTTTTTGGTTCTGGAAGAAGCCTCTTTGTAAAATTCCTCTTGCAGGAAGAAAAACAAATAAAAAAAAATTATATCAGCTATAGTAATAAGAGCAACACGAAATCAAAATTCAAACTTTATTTTGTTTTCACAAATAAAACCACAGCCGTGTAAAGCTTGGTCCTTAAATTCAACCAATAGAATTGCTTGTGCTTAGGCTTTTGACTTTCTTGCGTGCAATCAGTCCATTCACAAATTTTAAAAACGGCTACTTTCAGAAACGAGATTTTGATTTGGGACTTCATTACAAAAACTCTCAACTGTCATTACACCTCAGACAAGATTCAGTGATCAATGTGCAAGATAACACTGCAGATCGATTTTCCCATTTGTGCAAGTGCACTGCTAGACGATGTCATCCAGCACATCAGTGAATTGATGTCCAGATTTTGTTCTTTCTGAAAAGCTTATTTATTTGAAGAAAAAAAAAAACAGGCTATACAGGTGAAGGGAATAGACACATGGCAGTAGTGTTAGAAACACTAAATCAGAGCATTTCAGAGAAAAATAAAGACGCATGCATGCAGATGCACAGCATGCAGAATTGACCTTTTTTATACTTACACAGACCACAGTTGAAACTATATGTCGCATTCATTTTTTTTTAAAGAAAAAAAACGTGTTTCTCTCCCACCTGTTGAAGATTAGATTTTTATGTTACAGTACATCAACAGAGGGGAAAATAAGGGACTTCAGTTACTGTGCAATATGAGAGTGAAGATAGAGGTCCAGTAATGTGGACACAAATATGAAAGAACAAAGCAGGCAATAACATATCAAACAACGGGATGTCAAAAAAAATGGAACCCACTATGATCACATTATTTTTCTTTCTTTTTGTTTATGTTTCTATATCTTTGCTAAATTACATGATTTGTTTTATCTTCAAACTCAGTCTGGGCATATAGGTGACATTATTTTTCCTGGTATTAGCATTGCACAAATCTAAATCTGCATTTGCATCGGTCAGTAATGTCCAAACTCTTATTGTCTCGGTAGATTTCACACCCTTCTTTTAAGCGTAAATCCTCTCTTTCTTTTATCTCTATTTAAAAAAAAACACTCATTTGTCACGCCCAAGTTGCTATCGCAGAGGTCATCGAGTGAAGGATGTGTTCATTACTCATGCAACACAAAGCTAATAGTATATGTTTCAGGTCAGATGGATACTTTAAAAACCTAAGGGACACCCCACCCAGACATATTTCTCGCTGTTTTGTTCTGTGCTTGCACGTGTTTTTCCTCTGTTAGGTGCTGTTGAACAAAGAAAATGTATTCTCTCTGGTCTCTGCTGACTTTACATTGCTCTTTCTCTGCCAGCATGCAATTTTTCTTTTCTTTTCTTTGTGTGGTTTCTTAGTTTTGTTTTTTGTTTTTTATTTCCTTGAAAGTCACAAAGAGATTGTTAACATCTCTTTCTCAAGTGAGAAAGCAGTCTGTTTGTATGTGCCAATAACCATCTTTCATATTTTCACTCATTAATTACGTGCTACCTGTTTATGAGTCTTCATGAGTATGCATTTCTTTTTTTATCTACATTGCTTTCATCCACTGCTGCCATCAGTGTGTTATCAGACATTGAGATTATTATTGTGGTTTTCCATTTACTTGTGTAATGCTATGTGTGCATCTAGAAGGGAAAGGGTTTCATGTAGCTTAAGTGGCAGGCTGGTGTGTTCCCTTGTGGGAGTGATCTAACAAAGACTGGGTCATTCAATATCATCTGAAAAGCTTTCAATTGAATTCTCTCAATCTCTCTGTCTTGGTGTGTTCCTCAGTGGACAGGTATTCAGACACATGCCTTTTCATTGGGGAGTGATGGCTTCTCAACATTCTGCCTTGCCACAGATACCTCAGATGCTTTTTCAGCTTTTCTTAACGCTTTTTTTTTCAGTCCAGCCTCATTTTAAAGTCTTTCTAGCATTAGAATACATTGCAACCTAAAAACTGTACTAATAATAATGGTATTATAAAATTAAATAGATCCCTTCTATCATGTCAAGACTTGCAAGATATAATAAAACAAAATAATAGCAATTCTAAATCACAATTTAGAGGCTGGAAGATCCTAAATCCTGAATCCTGAATGTATTCAGCCTTCAATTCAACAGGTGCTTCTGTTACACCATCCCTGCCTGTCTTTTTCAATTCCTTTGTGTTTCAAAGCCCTTACTTTTTATTGCAGGTATTTATTTGTGCAGATATCCACTGGACAAACAGTGTTGCAGTTTATTGGTGAAAGTTCATATTTGTTGTTCTCTAAATTGGCATTTCACTCATTAACCTTGAGAGTGCAGCCAATTACTGTTGACTGCTGCTAGACTTGAAAGTATGAAAATTCTTGTTTATTCTTCTAAAATAAAAAGAAAGTGTGCAATGATATAAATAAGTATCACTAAAATAGCAAGTTAATGCCTTAACTCAACCTTTATGACACCATTTAGAGCTATATAAAATTTTGCAACTGTCTCAGTGACCTTAATATTCCCCTTTAACTAACTGTTTATACCCACTTTACAGTAAAGCCAGACCCCCCGGAGCGTGTGACAGCAACCCCGATCCGCTTCAACCCTCGGAGACTGGAGGTATCCTGGCACAGCCCCACCACCTGGCCCGACATAGAAAACTTCCCATTAAAGTACTTCCTACGATACCGACCGCTCATCCGAGAGCAGTGGCAGCATGTGAGTACCTTTTACACGAGTGCTCACGAAACCCCCAAAAATGAGCTGCAATGAGAAATAGGATGTGACGTGTTGTTATGCCATTATGAAAAAGGTTTTACCCAGTGGAGCAGATAAAATTAGCTTTATTAGTTAGTAGCAAAGTAGAAAAGTTTTTGTTTTGATTTTTTTAGGAAAATTCTAACTTACAAATGGAATATCTGGCACAAGCCAAAAACAAGACAGAGGTTATAAGTGGTCAGAACAGTTTGCTCAGTCACTGTTTTCTCAGGGTCTGCAAGTCAACACTGGGATACAAGTTAATTATTAAGTATGTGACCTGGAACCCAGAATTGGTGCTCTAAAGAAAAAGGCTCTCAGAAATTGCAGCTAGAGTTTGAAGTTATCACAAGAATAATCCTCTAAATGGAAACGGCAGCGTGCTTATTTTCTTAAAGTGTGATGAAGTGTCGTTCCACATTATAATCTTATTTTACCAAGAAATGCTTACCTATCTGGCACACAGGGATAAGCCTCCTCTGTCTTCTACAAGTGATCAATAGTATTGCCACAGGTAAACTGAACATAGAAATTGTTAAAAAAAAGAAAAAGAAAAAAAAGAATCCCTGTCAAAAGATGCCTCTGAGAACAATTACTGAATATTAGGAAAAATTGGAGTTTGATCCCTGGTCAGACAGACACAATTGCTCGGCTGCTTTGGTGGATGTTACTTAATCTGAGTATTTTTTTTGTGGGTTCAGTTCCCTGAGGGCTTCATACAGTAAAAGCATATGTGTCCACTATAGGATTCCTGGGATAAAAGCCCTGTCTACCAAGGTCTAACATTACAGGGTTATTAACATGTCAATGGTTTGCTAAGGTGTTGTTCCAAGAGCTTGAGTTACAAGCCTGGCTTGGAATCACATGGACACACTAACACACATGAATTATAAACCAATACACCTTTTTTCTCTTACTCCATTCATCTCGTCTGTCCTTCAACACCTTCTTATGTCACTGTCTTTGTATTTCAACCCACCCAATCCCAATTTTCCTTTTTTCCTCTTAACTTTCTTTGGTTTGAACTGCAGAAAAGTTTGTCTGATGGTATTGCTTTGTTTCTTACTTATCCTACACTTCAAATAAGAAGAGTTTTGGCAAGGTGGTTGTTCTGTACTGCAAAACTTAAAGCATTTTGTTATAGAGTTATTCCTTGATAGTGATTTAGGTCTATTCAGCCTCCAAACAGACCATGAGGTGTACAAGAAAGGGGAAAACAACTGCAAAGCTGAACCGAAGACATCAACAAACACTCCAGGCATCCTTTATTAAACTCTCCTCCTGATAAGCTGGCTGTAAGACCCTTCACAACAATGAACTGAAAGTCTAAATAATTGCTCAGCTGAAAATTAATTAGAGCAATTAGAGCAAATGGTTTAATGTTTCGAATGAGTCATGAAGTACAAGAATTGCCAAGTCCTTGCTTCTCAAATGTGGGGATTTGTTCAGTTTTGTATAATTGACTGCCAAATTGCTTTTAGGTTTTAGGTAACATAATAGCATTTGGTTTTAAAGACTAGAATGTGAACAGCCAGCAGAACCAACATCACTCACATCCTTACAAACACAAAGAAGCGATATGAGACAATATATATAATCTCTTTGTGTTACATCTTTGTACAAATCTCCCGTGACACAGTCACACATATGAATGGCAAAGTGCTATTTTATAAACACATTGACGTTCAGTCACTTCCTGCCTCTCTGTAGTTATAATAAAGCCTCAGATCTTTGTGGTTCCTGTTGATGATTAAATCTGACACACACACTCAAAGTTTTTCTTCTCCCCCTTGCCGCTAATCAATCAATATGTGAACCGACGCGTGACCTGAAAGTTGGGAAACCTTAAGTCAATATTTGGATTGGGTAAGGACACATAATTTGGAAATTGCATAAATAGAGTCGATGACAGCTGAAAACTCCAAGGTTTTCCGTTTTTGTGGCGCTCTTTGATGAATGTTATTGTGGTCACAGTTTTTTATTTTTGCAGCCGTTAGTGTGGTTTTCTGAAGGGGAAATTCCAACACCATCACCTCTGGACTTGTGAGCACTTTATAGTTGGGCTTCTGGCTCTCTTCGTTAACTGTCGGTTAACCGTGTTGGCACTGTTCTCAATCACACAGAAAGAGTGTGCTGAATTTGTATTTGTATGAGTTGCCTAATATCTCCTTTAACTTTTACAATTATGCAACTTCATTGAGAAAGTTGAGTGGTAACCAGCAACCATCTACATTTCCATTTTGTAGCAATTTTCATACACTGGTATTGAGCTTATTGACAGTAGGTTGATTAAAGAACAAATGACACAGCAGCCAAAATTGCAGCTTTGGTTGCAAATATTTTTGCTTCTTGATTACTTCCACACCGTCTTGTTTGCAGAATAGTAAATAGGGCAGACAAAGCTTCTTTCAGATAATTTAGAATGCCGCTGTATACAAGTTAACCTACTGCTTCTTCTGCTGCTCCCTTATGCGCAAGGGATTGCCACAGCAGATGGATGATTTGGCACAGCCCTCCTAGGGATTTGTGTCCCTTGTGTCTCTTTCCAAACTTGAACCAGGGATCTTTCATGTGTTAGACCACATTATTTAAAAGTTACCGACACATCATTGCAGAAATTTAAAATACACTGAATCAACAATTGTTCTACTATAAAAGAAAAAAAGTGTTTATTTCAGAAAACACAGCTTTTGGCTTGCTACTGCCCTTGTTAAGGATGGGTTTAATGACTATCTATGGTAGTGCGCTCTAGTAGCAGACCTTTGGATTTAAAACTATCAAGCTGTGACATAAATCAATAATTGAAGTTTAATGAGGCTGCCAAAATAAAATGCACTATTTACTGCCCCTCATATATACTTGATTGATTACAGTATCAGAGGTTGAATACAACTTGAAGCGCTTAGTGTTGCTTAGGAATTCTCCTTTAATGTGGTCGGACAGCAGAGCTGGGTGCGAATGGCTTTCACGTGTTATATTTTGAAATGTGTTTTCAGTCAGAAATGAAAGCGGCACTGTGATCAGACTGATCATCAGAAGAAACCATCCATCGTCCTGAAGAATGAAGGGATGACTGGGACAGATAGGTAGAGTGATGGAAAGTCAGATGGGTGGAGGCAAATGAGGAAAAGTTTTGAAGTAGAGATGAATGGAGTGCATTAGAGAGGGAGATCAGGCGTTAATGGGAAGCAGATGCTCATAGATACAGTAAAATGAGACACATAAATGAGATAGACATGCATAGATACTCAGATACATTTGAACTTGAGTCCAAGACAAGGGTGACAGAAATATAATACAAAGTCCACATTTGAAAAGACGTAAGGGGAAATTGAGCACATAAGTCTGAAACCATATTACTTGATTATGAAAAGTGACAGAAGAATGGATGGTCAGGGAGAGAGGTATGGAGAGAACAAGAGAAATTGCCGTATGGAGAGCAGTGTGACTGATAAATGGATGAAAGTTGGAGAGACGTAAAGAAAAAGGGAGCACAAGAGGCTGCTTTGAAAGTGAAGTTTTATAGGCTATTGGTTACCTGGTGTTTGAAGTTTAAGGGAGGTAGATGAATGGTTCATTTGGGGAGAAAAGAGAAAATGGGGATGAAAAAAATATATCTGAAACATTTTAAGCTGTAAACTAGTGGACTGAATAGCGAAAAAGGGAGAGGAAAAGGATTTAGACTTAGCAGAAACAAGTCCATTAGGGAAGAGCATTGTATATATATATTTACCTTTAAGTAGGTATACCAGACATATAAACAGTTACAAAAACAGTAAAAACCAACAGAATGGTGGTCTTATTGAGCTAGTGGTGGTTTGTAAATGGATGTAGTGCAAAGTAAAGTGCAGCATTAACAGTGAAGACCCACCACCACCTAAATTTTGTTTCTCTCAGGTGGTTGAACTTCATGGCATAGAATAATTTACTGCTTTGCCGGGTTTTGAAACTAGAGCACTTTTTAAAATCCCTTTCAGCAAAATCAAGGTTTTGCTGAAAGGGTTTTTTTTTTCTCTGTGCCTACCAAACAACTGATTTTAAAAGTGTAAAATAACAACTAGTTTAGGAGTCCTGGTACAGAGCTTTTTTCAGATCATGGAGCCTCTATTACACATGTGAAAAAGTGCACAGTCATTTGAAAAAGAAAGTTTTCACAGTCCTGTTAAACCCAAAATACAGCCTAACTGCTTCCACAGGAAATAGGAGAGCAAGCAGCATCCAAGTGCTGCTAATTAAATGACCTCGATCATCAGGAAATGTGACCCCCTCTTTCACGAGCACAAGTTTTGAAAGATTGCTACATTATATCCTAAAGTCAGACCGTGCATACCAACAGCTACATCTCCACTCCACCCAAGTTCACAGGCCTCAGTTAGCATGTTTAATGCAAAGAGAAAAAAACCCAAAAAGCAGAAAACACTGATAAAGTATGACTTGTTTGGAAGTTTTACCAAGAGAAAGACTTTTTCTGTCTGAGCAGAACCTGGTAGCAGAGCTTAGGTTTGCAAAGTTATATCTGAATGAGCCGCATGAGTTGTGGGACAATGCCCTTTGAACAGAGGAGTCCAAAGTGGAGCTGTTTGGCCATAATGCATGTCTGGTTAAAACCAAACACAACATATCAGCACAAACACCTCATACTATTAAGACCTCAACCTGACTGAAGTGTTGCAGCAGGACCTTAACAGAGCTATATATAAATAAATGCCTTCTTGCTTCTATGAGATGTACTTTCACAGCATTGAGTAATGTGATTTGTAACACACACATATTCCCCATGGGAACAAGAAAGTCACCTAGTGTGATTCCCTTGTAGTTCAGTAAAACCAAAAAAACATGGTAATTATTGATCAGTAACTTGCTGTAAAACAATGTAGGTATTACAGCCTTATGATGTGTGTGAGCTGGCATCTTAGTTGTTGGCAGATAGCCCCACTTCATACACATCATTATCACACCACTGTGTTATATCCCTAGATTCGTCAGCGGTCATTTCACAACACACTTGCTCCCATGTCTTTGTCATCAACAGGCTTCAATTATTACAAATTAAGCAAGTGAGTAATAAAAAAGGAGGATTTAATCCATGAAACTCCGTCTTCCCCTTTCATTTAGTGTGAACTAAAAACACCTTAAATTTGGAGAATGACTGCATCCGCCGTTTCTCTTCACATTACGTCAGTACACTTTATCACGAGTGAATTATCAAAACGAGAACGGAAACAACACATGAAAATGCATCTGCATATCTCTAAATGGTCGGTGAATTGTTTTGTTTCCCATGGCCTTGTGTGCATTGTTTCCTCACGCTCCCCTCAGACAGAGGTGAGCTCATACACTCACAGCAATTAAAGCAATGGACCAGTAACTGTGATAAGAACAATTTCAGATTGCTCAATATTCAGTTCATGGTATGAAACTGCATCTGCTGTGCTGTAATTGCCCTTTGGGGATGATGCTGAACTCCAGGCAAGTGAAAACACAGATATTTTCATGCAGACTCGGAAACACACACACAGACAGATACGCAGATATGCAATTAAATGCTGGTATGCATATAAATCAATACTCACAAATATCACTGCACACATACATTCTTGTGCTTCATAATTACTAAGCCTAACATGCATACAAATGTTGTGAAATCTCTAGAACATGCATGTGTGTATATGCAAAAGCAGCAAACACATAAATTATCACTTATATTGATAGACTAAGTTGGTTTGTATTGGCAATATGTGGAAATAACCTTTTGCATGTCTGCAGACAAATGTCCACTTACAAATACATACAGCATTCATACACCAGACATGGTGAAAAATAAAAACTGGGCAAAATATAACCATGATATTAAATGCATAAATTCAGAGAAACTGATGGAGTAAATGCAGCAGTCGAAGCAGAAAGAATGAAGGCAGACCTAATTTTTTTTCCTTCTTTAATCTTCATCTACTTGACCAACACAGCTTAGCCGTTCATTCATTTATTTATTCCACATGTGTGCTGCATTCTCTCTCTGCCATTTAATTCTTCTCTCACCTTGCATTTTGTCACCGTTTCAAGCCTCTGTCTTTTTCCTTTCCATTTTTATCCCTACTTTTGTCTCCTCGCTCCTCCTAATTTTTTTTCCAGCTTACATACCGTATTGTTCCCGTCTTGCCATCAGTCCTTTTCCACCTCTCTCCATCTGTTCACCCAGTGTGTGTGTATGTTGACCAAATGTCTCTCTCATCTAGCAAGCACTTAGATGGATCAATAGTGAGGCACGAGTTGTATTTGTGTGTGTGTACTTTTTAGTTTTGATATTGGAACATAAATCTGTTTACACAGTCATAAAGTATTTCGGGAGGGGTGTGTAGGGGTCAAAAAGCAAGTCCTTGGTAATTTTAAGGTTTGAGTCTTGATTTAAGATTTGGGTCGTGCTAGGCAAGAAGTAATAGTGGGGTTAAGGATCTGCTTGCTCTTAAGGATTTAATGTAATCTCTTTGGAAGTGATGGAAACATGAAGTCACAATTCACATGCACTGCTTATAGCAAGCGTATTTGATTTTTCTGTACATTTTTTATGCATATAGTGCATAACTACAGTACTGTATTTTCATGAATAACATTATCATGGCAAAGGAAAAGTAGAGATTGGCACTGAATAAGGGCTTACTGATGTGCACATCATGAAAGCGAAAAAGTGCTTCTGATTTTCTCCATCTTTTCTTTATTTCCATCGTTTCCCTTTTTATGTCCAAAGTCCCACCTTTGTGTTTACTTTTCACCTTTCCCTCCCACTCTGCCATTAGTTTCTATTTCCAGCCTCTGCAATCTCTTTTTTTTTCCCCTTTCACCCGCTCATTCATCGACATATGCGCCCTTCCACCCATGCATTAAGCCACCTGTCTAACCATCCGTCCCTCAAGCCATCTATTTGTATCTATAGGTGCACATGATAAATGTTTAGACCTTGTTTGGGAAAAACATCCCATCTAAAGGACACTGCCACAGACAGATCATTTATCAAACCCCATCATCCTAACACGCAAGCACATAGACCCACAAACTGCACGTTCAGTGCCATCGCATATAAAAGTCACCATCATTAGGTTCTGCTGTCAAAATACATTACAGCTGGATCGAAACCTTTACATTTACTCAAAAACATTTTGCACAGGGAGTGAGTAAGTGAGCGGTGCGGTCTTACACTGTGTAGCCTCTTAGCATTTTATTAATTTGAACTAATTATTTTTTTATTTAATAATTGAATAAAAATGACAATTACATGTATTTCCCACAAAAGAAGCCTCCCCTGGGGGGGGGAGTTAAAGAAGTTAAAAGGGGGCATATCAATCATCCAAAAGAGAGGTCTTATCTTGTGTCTGATTCCCAGATTGCAGTTGGAAAATTTCAGCATTTTCTATTTGTAGTCCTTTAGATGTCTTACTGTGTAAGGGTGAAATGAAGATGAATGGGGCCACTGCCCTCTCTCTGCCTCTATTGATTTCTATATCACTGTGTCAGTCTGGCCTGTCACACACATATCTATCTGACATGGCATGATGCACGCATGTCACGCACTGACCTCATCACAGGCTCATGTTAGGCTTGCTTCTCATGGTCAATATAGTTCTAATTAAATGAACATGACAGATGCCAAATGAAGTCAACAAAGCCGTGTTAAGGATTTGGAAAAAAATACATACCTGTATTGTTGTTATTGTCCAGCAGAGACCACAAAAATAACAAGGATTTTAAAAATAAAGACTAACCATGTAGGAATTACTTATTTTAAAGCACTCATTTATGAATAAATGAAAATAGCAGAAATATAAAAACAGTCAGACACAACATCATACTTACCTGTATTGCATGGATCCCGCTTGATAAAATAACTTGTGACTCATTGTGACATGGACCTGGCATAATTTGTGGCACTGTGTTGTTCTCAATCAGACCAGGCTTTCCAGATCTAACTGACTGGCCGGGCTTGTCTCTTTGATTTCCTCCTCAATTTGTTCCAGGGCACTTTTGTGGTGTGTTAAGGTTCATTGTCATGACTGGGAAGACTGGTGCCATTGGGAAGTCTCTCCAAGTTCTCAGTCATGCTTCTCAGATTAGAGTCTAGAAAAACTGAAGACTGTGAGGGGTTTTTTACAGGGTGGGGCAACTCAGAGCACAGAGTGTCTGAAGACTGGATAGCCTTAGCTCATTGACATGTTTCTCCCAAGCAGTTTTTTGACGTAAGGTAAGGTTTGCTGTGTTGCTAAGGGAGAGTGCAGCCATTGGGGAGTGCCTTAGCAAAGCAGGTAATGCTTTATCAGCCGTGATTTTTATATGATGGTACGTCTCAAAATAACACCACACCATGTGGTTCTAATAAGAAGGTAGCCATTGTTAAGCAAAAAAATAACTCGGTCAGCAGTTGAACAAAGCTCAGCATTAATACTTTGTTTTCTTATAATTAGTCATTTTAATCAGTCCTTGGGTCTTTCCTCTCCTTTTAGAATTCACATTGTGAAACACTGCAACCTAATATAATTAATGCTATTTGTCATTTGTCTCGTGGTTTTGATTATTTGAGAAATCAAAACATTATTTAATGGATGTCTGACTTTCCGTTCCGCACATGACGAAGCAAAATATTCAAAGCTTTAAAAATAGTTGTTGGCGCAAATCTCACGTCTACTCCTCTTCTGAGCTCATTCAGTTCATTCAATGACAACTTTTTGTGTAAAACGGTAAAGCATGTCAGCCAATTCAAAGTTGAGGGTTCAATGCCTTTTTTTGCTCAGCAGTATACTAAAATGGCCTAAGCAGGGAAACATACCATGACTTCGCTTAATGAGTGGAGAAATATAGCACTTACTACAAAAGTGCTATGTAAATGCTGTCCATAATACATGGACAATAACCCCTTTTTCCAGTGTAAGACCATAATGTTCCATTTACTGTCTTAATGTGTGTATAAGGTGTGACATGTCTTAGCATCTAGACAAGGACATGTGCATCTTTAAAAAGGGCAAGCTTCATTTGATCAGCATTCAGAAAGACAGGATTATGAGCTGATAAAGGCATTCTGGAAATGTGACTTGAGCTTTTAAGAGTTTCTACAGTAGAAGAGTAGGAGGGAGATGAACTCTGATTTTAGGTTTTATGACATGTTCATGTTTCACTTCCTTAACACACTGGCAGATAGCATAAAACAGTGTTAATACAGAGCCAACTCCACCTCCTGTGTTGTTCAAATTACCACACGCTTTTTAAGGGTGTAAGGTCTAGTCCGGGATTTTCGATTGGCTGGGGGGGGTTTAGCTTCCTTTTACAGTAATTGCTGCTATGGTGATTGGGGCTTCAAAGAGAGAAATACTGTCTGAGAAATTACCCCTGGACCTAGTGTTCGTGTCTGTGTGTATGTGTTCTCAAATGGGAGGAGAGTGCGGCGGAAAAATGGGAGCTGTCAGTCAACCTAATGAGACCAACCTTCTGAATGCACACACACACACACACACACACACACACACACACACACACACACACAAACACACACACAGAGCGCCATCGGGCCAGTGGAAGTGCCATATAATTGGGTTTCCTTTCCAGGACAAGAGACATGCTCACTGGATTAGATCTGACCACCGACGCCAATTCCCTCCATGTCTCCTTCTTTCTGCTTTTTCTTCTCTCTTTTGCATTCTATTTCTTTTTTGCATCTCACTCTTTTCTCAACCTCTTCATTTTTTCCCCTGGTTTTTCTGTCTTGTCTGGTATTTCTCCTTTCTCCTCACTGGTCAGCATGCCTTATTTTCCTTTCCAGGTCAGCCTACAACCTGTAGCTTTATCACAAATGTCAATAAAATATGATATCTTAGCATGCATTATCTCAGTCATACGACTTTCAATTACAACTGTATTATTATAGAAAGCCTGCCATGATCATTGGAATCTTTTGGAGTTCCTCCCATTTCTTTTTATTTCTACGAGCTCACAATGAATATGTACCTGTGCAAGTTAAGATGAGATTAACCTTTATTGATTCTACATGGAAAGTATTGTTTTTAGTTTTTGCAACACTGAACAAAGTGCTAGATAAGAGAAGAGCAATGCGGGGCAGAACAATTAAAGAGGACACAAGAAAAAGGAGACATGAAACAAAATAAATGAGATGGGGGAGCGAAGAGGAAAAGCAAAGGGTCACTTACTTTTCTTGTAGTTTCTTATGCAATCCCTGAGGAATGTTCACAGCTCGTCTCTCTGCCTCTCCCATTGTCTGGGTTTGTGCAGAAGTTTTTTGAGTGTGCATGTGTTATAACAGACTGAGAGTGTCACAGTATTTACAAGCTGCTGTGAATAAAGTTAAAATAAGAAAACAGAAAATATGGAGTGCATACTGTATTAGCTTTATTTTTTACATTATACATTATATGTAAAGCGTGCCATGTATTCCAGTTTTATAGAGTGATTGGAAATTAGATTTGTACTTTATTGATCTTACTCTTACTAGAGTAACCCAGGAACAAACTAAACAGAAGCTCCAGTACCAGCACATTTGTCTAAGACAGAGTCCCCTGACCTTTTTTAAAACAACCTATGACCACCACACCAGGCATTCTCACAATTATCCATTTAGCTCTTTGTAGACACTGCTGTCAGCGTGGTACAGTACTTGAACAGGTTGTTTTTTGTTTTTAATTTCAGGATTTATTGTTCTCATGCTTGAATTATATTTTAGTTAGGAGAATACGTTTTTCTTGTAAGCAGTTGTCATGTTGTTGCAGATCCCCCTCATGTTAAATACAACTTGATTTAGCTTGTTAATCAATTAGTCAGTGTTGTTTAATCAGTTATCTACCTGTACCACAAGCTTGCCACCTACCAAGCTTGTTAACTTGCTAGGCTGGTTAGTAAGCTTATTTTGTGAAACAGAGGGCCAGTGTTAGCAGAAATCAAAAGTAACCAGAGGGTAGTGCTCTCTCTTCCTTTGATCTTCACTGGGATATGTGGGTTATTTTGCTTTACTTTGTTTTGGAGGAATTTCTGCTGAGAAATGTCCTAAGAATGTAAATGCTGCTTCAAACACAGTTCATTCATTGTGAAACTTGCCAGTAACAATCAGTAGACACGACCCACCTTGGGAAGATGGCATTAGCAGGAATTAAAGGTGAGGTTTGGTTAGTGTTGTTTTCTTGTAGCGTCAACAAGTATCTTCAAACAGCCGTGTTTGCATATGCTGTGTACAAACAAAAGACATATGTGTTTATTCATTAAACAGGAAAATGTAGTAATATTTTAGTAATTACCTTCAAAATAGTCCATTCTGCGGTGAGTCTATTATGGTTGAATTATTATCATATTATATCTCAGGACTAGTGAATATTTACTTTGTCTTAATGAGACATGATTATGGCAAGATAAATATATATGTTTTTGGAGTGGCATTTTGTGTGTGTGTGTGTGTGTGTGTGTGTGTGTGTGTGTGTGTGTGTGTGTGTGTGTGTGTGTGTGTGTGTGTGTGTGTGTGTGTGTGTGTGTGTGTTTAAATAAAGCTACCCATAGCCATAATCACTTCTATTGTGTTTTTCCTGCGATCAGGAATGTTTGTCTTTTTAGTTAAAAAAGCTTTGTGGTGACATTTAAAAAGTCCATAATAATAGTTGCCCTTGGTCTTTGGGTTGAAATGGTTCTTCAAATCTGCGAGTTATGAATATGAATCCTTCTCCACAGCGACACGGACGAGATGCAAGATGAAGCCTTGAAATCTCTTCGCTGTGTTTTACTGTGGGTTTGAAGCAGTGTTGTATGAGACTGACTCTTCAGTCAGTCTCCTTGCAAACACCCTTCCATTACTACCACGAACCACTAAAGTGGATTTATCAGTAAATAAAACTTTTTCCATTACGAGGTATGTCTTTATAGACACTATGCAGCCTCTTAGGCCATGTCTAGACTGCCTTGTTTAGACAGAAGAATTAAAAAAATTCTTTAGACAAAATTGCAGTAGTGCAACGCTTGATGGTGTGCTTATTATGGTCTGTCAAATCCTGCTTTGATTCAACTGATCCAGTTTTCACCAAGTGTTTTAGAGGTCTGCCCTCTTAGAAACCTTCAGTCTAGCCATTAAATAATGCTGTGAAAGCTCCTCTTTTCTCAAAATAACAATCCAACTTCTGACACTTTGACTTAGTTCTGACACAATGTTACTGCCTGTCACAGCGCTACAAAGCAATCCTCTGATGGAAACTTGAGACACAGCTAGAAAACAAGTGAAAAACGACTGTAGTTTGACTGCACAAGTCCGTGATGAGTTGGTCGAATCCACACGAGTTACCTCTGTGTTTCAGATCATCAAACAAGTTCATTCATGAACATTAGACAAAGATAAACCAAGTAAATATAAAATGCAGTTTTTAAATGATGACTTCATTCATTAAAGAAGAAAAGCTATCTAAACCTACCCGGCACAATGTGAAAGAGTAATTGGCAGTTGTTAAACTATTAATGAACTGTAAATAACCACCTTTTCTTTTGAAAGCCCTGAATCAAGAAAGGCCTTAAATAGAACATGTCTGGCAAAGTGGAGCAACAATACATCGTGCCAGGTAATCATTGTGTAATAATAACATGTGTTTGACGATCTAAAAGTGTGACAAACATGCCCCCCCCCCAAACTGTGTTGCCACTAGTGGGTTTAAAAAAATCCATTTCCCAATTCAAAATCGATTTTAGTTTGAATAAAGCGATATCGATTCATTAAATCCCAAATCTCAGATCAAAGATCACAAAACTATTTCAACCACCACCAAACAGCTAAAACAGAAAATAATTATTCGCTTGCTTATTAAGCAGCAGTCTACCGTTGTGTACAGCGCTGTCGGCTGTTGATTTTTTTTTTTTTCAAAAGGACCTCTGACAAAAAAGCCTCATTTCTTCTCTTTAAATGATTTTTATAAATGA
Organism: Pelvicachromis taeniatus; assembly: GCA_015108175.1. Lineage (NCBI taxonomy): Eukaryota > Metazoa > Chordata > Actinopteri > Cichliformes > Cichlidae > Pelvicachromis > Pelvicachromis taeniatus. Next base: position 7,662 of record VURO01023460.1, on the reverse strand, counting down.
TGCCAAATTGCCAAACGCTTAGCTGTGTCTCTAATAAACCTCTGTGACTTTGCTCTGTTTCACTTCAGCAGCAACAGGTAATGTTCATATGTTAGTTCGTGGTTTTATTTTATTTTTATCTACTGCAGAATATTTTTAAGGCGGTTATCTGCTATAAAAAGTCAGGCCAGGAAAATCTCCTTCATATTTTTCTGTTTTATCCTCAGTTACTTTGACACAAAGGCATCTGCTGTGATGCTCACACCTCTGATGAAGTCTCACAAGAGTCAGCTTTGTTTTTATGCACAGATAAAAATATGGATATGTACTGATAAATGATATATATATATAATATTATAATATTTCTGATTGTCTGAGTCCAAATCGAATCAAATCGAGACCTTGTGAATCAGAATTAAATCAGATAGAGAACTCTGTGACGATAGGCAGCCCTAGTTGCTACACAGACCACAGCTCAACACAGTAACCTTAATTTGTAAAGTCATCTGCCGTCCACTTCAGTCAGACCTTTCACTTCAAGTTAGGTTTGATCTAAAGACAAAATCACAGCGACGTTTTTCAGGTATGTCCCTTTTTCCCTTATGGCTGACACCAAGTAAAAGCTAATTCTCCAGTGAATGCTCATGATGGAGCCAGACATAGCTGATGGCACATTTGTGACCCAGCAGAAAAGCCTTTATATCTGCCCTATATCTGTGTGCTAAGTTTCATTCTTTTTGCCAAGTCTACATCACTGCAGGGAGTGGAGAGCCGTTTATAGATATCAGGGTGTCTAAATGGATTTTCTCAAACACTCTGCACTGTTGTTTTTTTTTTTTAAACCCACATCTTTTTGCTTCTCATCAGAAAATTTGTCAGCGCGGCAGGGCGGTGGAGGTTAAAAAGTTTGTTTTGCCCAGCAGAATGTTCAAGCTTAGGGCATCAGTCAAGCACATCGTGTTAAAACGAGCCCACAAAAGGTTATCTGTAATAAATTAGAGACAGCAATGTAGAAATTCAAGGCATACACAACAAAATGGGACAGTATCTTACCTATTGCATCTCCTTGTTCATGAACCATGCTGGCCAGATCCTTCATGATTTGACTGACGTCCAGCATGTCTCGCTGTGGAGAAATCACAGTAAACGTTCATGTTAGTCCGCTGTACGCATCAGTCCATGACAGCCAACGTGCTGGTTTACACACAGGAAAACTAAAGAGACGAGTTTAACAATAATCTTATTATTAGTTATTAATTAATAATGTTATTTTCCATATTTACACTGGTTGGTGTAAATATCATCTTTATTACTTGATGTAAACTAAATGCAAAGTATTACCCTAATTATCAATCATTGACTAATGCTCACTGTAGAGTCATCTTGCATGTGAGCAGGCAATCAGGCTTCATTACATAAACAGAATATGTAATGTAACAGAATAACATGGCATTTTTTCATTTCACTACATTTTGTTGTTTTGTTGGTTTTTTATCAAATAGAATAAAAGGAAAAAAAGGTGGGAGTTGCATATTCTTTATCACCCTGATCAATCCTGATCAATCAAATTAACAGAAGAAATAGTAAAAAGCAGTCAGGTTGTTTTCACTGTATCAGTTCTGATTTCTGATTTCATTAGGAAAAAAAACACTGTGGGGGCTTTTTGTCATCCTTAAATGTTTTGGCCTCAGATGTGTCGCTATGAAGGATTTCTAAAGAAAATGCAATTCTAATTCAATTTCCTTGTCCCTTTAATTGACAGTGGATTTGTGTCTAATCCTAAATGTTTTGTGCTTGGCTTGTCTAAAAGTGAAAAAAAAAAAAAAAAAAGCGCAGTTCAAAGTTTTTGTTCAATTATTCCACTGTCAAGGCGCAGAGCAAACTGGTGCAGCTATGGTTGACCGCAGCTAATTCGCCACAGTCTCAGAGCTTTGAATCTGCTCTCAGTGTTTCAGCTCAAAGCAATATGAAAGCTTATAAAACCTCTGTCTATCTCATGCTCACAGGTCCCCCCCTTTTCCTCCATTATGGCACCGTGCAATCACAGCTGCGTTTGTGAAGCCTAACCCACTGGGCCATCCATCACAGGTGGCGGCGTTTGCTGTGGAAACTGGCAGCCATCCTGCCACTTGGCAAAAACCATTTGAATGAGCAAAAATGGCCCCTGGCAAAGCTGGTGATGCTAAAGACTTTTTGCATTTATCTTGAGGCAACCCTGTCCATCACCCTGTAATAGAATAACACATTTATTTTACCTGGCAAAGGGCTGGGCAATCAGGGCTCATTTTATCATAATGACAGAACAGTGTGTAACCAATTTAGCAAACATTGTGTTGTGAATAGGCACAGACAGACAGGGACACACACACACCCAGGTGGGTTGCGGCGATCGTGGGTGGGCGGGGGCAGTGGACCCCTGCCTCAGGGCTGAGTGGGTGGCCATGCTTGGAGCCAACACTGTGCCCTTTTCCATATTTCATGGGCTTTAAATTCTACTCATGAGCAAGCCAGAAGCCACTGGATACTGGCATCAGGCTAGGAACCAGGCCTGGGGAACTGACTATTATGTTTCCAGTAACAGCTTTACTACAGGAGAGTTTCTTATCATACAGGCAAAGTATATCAGTGTTTCTTTGAGTTTCTGCTTTAGGTCCTGTGTAGACCTGAAGGAGCAGGGAGCCCAAGTATGCTCTGACACCTGAAAGCTGGGGTAACTTGATCTTAACAAAATAAAAATGATAATACGCTATTGGGTTTAAAGTTCAGTCTATTTGGTCCTAAAGCCAAAAGCAAAACATACATTGACAGAACTTTAAACTTGGCTCACATCCATCAAGGTCTTCGAGGTCAGCTTAATGATTTATTGGTCGTAAATTGACAAAAAGCCTGTTCCCATAAAGAGAGCGATCTGCTGTGAGGGAGGTTTGCGCCCTCAGAGGGCTTCTATTTGGAAAAATGTGTAGAGGTTTTCATGGATGTTCAGTAGGATGATTTTTTTTGTTGCCTTTTTTTCCAAAACTTACCTGAACTGGCATCAGTTCAGGTAATGCCAGTTCAGGCTCTTGGATACTTTGGATGAGGTGGTTCATCCAAAGTATCCAAGAGTCCAGCTCGTCAAATTACAGTGAAGCTCTTCATTTAAATGCACTTCATGCTTTTGGGAGTACTTTGAAGTATGTAGTGATTGTGTTTTTCCCACTGAAGTGCACCTATGAGGACACTGCGTTCCAGGCTGTCGCCTATAGAGGCTTTCCACTGAGCCCTCCATTCTGACTGACCCAGAACCAAGACAACCATATACACATACTGTATGTTTTCTCCGTTATGTGGGCACCTTAGAGGGCATTTTATCCTGTTTGCTCTTCTATAATGACATCTTAGAGAGCCCTGGTGCATTAGCATTTGTGCCGGTTCAGCTGAATTTTCTTTCTATGACACATTTTCCTTCCGTACACAACGTTATTCATCAAAGTCAAGGAAAACTGAAAGGACACCAGTTTTTGAGTAATTCACTCTAAATTTGCACCAGTTCCATGGGGCAGCGCTCTACAGCTCACCCTGACCTCACCTCCCGCTGTGGCGCACATGCAAAAGCTGAACTTCCTGTATAGGGATCAATAAAATGTCACTGAACTTTTGCTACACGCCACAATTCTTTATGATGATAGCCAAAGAATCAGACTAATCCTCAGCTCCCCTCTGCTGGTCCTGTGACACTGTCTGTCAATCCTGCTGCTCTTGTTGTTGTGTACGGCTGATGAAAAGAACATACTTGAACAAACGAAGGGCTCTGAGGGTCTGTATATTTTCATGCAACTAAAATGTCAGACTGCAATTCAGACATCGGCTTCATCTGACACTGGGGCCACTGCCGAGACAGCAAAAACACAATTAAACTCGAGGCCAAGATAAAATAGTCACAACAACCCTGCCGGCAGCATCTGATTGGCACCTCAGTCATTAGAACTGCATACCTCGCATGTCTCCAGTCACAAAGATGTTTCTGATAGTGGCTGATAGGAACACTTGTGGGAGAGATTGCAGCTCAATCCACAGCTTTGCAACTTGCAGATCATCTGATAGAAGCTGGAAAAGGGGCCTCTTCTTTTTGATACTTTCATGCTTGTGTTACCAAGATATTGTTCTATTTATCCACACAGAAATCAGCATCGGAGTCGGTCTCTTGTGTCATTATTCTAGTCCGTTTCTGTTCTGTATTTAATTGCTCTTCACAGTTTGATTCTTTCATGGTATTATCAAGATGAAGGTGATTTATAGTCCAATATATGACAGCAAACTAGCTCGATGCAGGTGGATTCTCCCAGGAAGCGTTTCATGAAAACTGCAGTTTGCAGCGGCTCGCGCTGCGCACACAAACATGTCTCTCCATCTTTCACTGCAGGGCAGTTATGAGAGGTTTCCTCTAGTGCCTGCAGAGGGAAGTGTGGCACAGCAGAGTGCTCCTGTCAGCCTTTTAAAGGCGAACCAGCATCAGTAATAAGAACCGATTAGGCATGCAAGTCAGCTACGAGGAGGGGGAGTGCCGATAGATGACACGACCCCTGAAGAGGCGTCTGGGAGATTTAAGGCGTTTTTACACCTTTTTTTTTGCTCAGAGAAGTTACTTGGAACTCTGAAGTGCTCTCTCCCACTTAGTTTGCTTCTTTTGGCCAAATGTGAGCGCAGCAATCAGAGCGAGACCTCGCTGAGAAAGGAGTCTCTCAGTACATTCCCAAGCCAAAGTGGCGCCTCCACTGGAATCCGAACGTGATCTGAATGTAATCGAACGACTGTGAGGACACGTTGCCATATGTTGTCTGTTTATGTGACTACATTCAGTTTATAACATGGTTCTTGAAAGGTCTCATGTTTCCAACCACAGTTGGGCCAAATATTAGAAATTGTTTGTGACATTTTCTGTTAGTGTAAATGACAACACCTAACATATTCACCGTGTTAAGGATCAATGCTCTTGCTGACAGTTTGTATGAGACGGATAAGTTCATTCGTAAAGTTTTTGGACTGCTGTTTATAGTTCTATACTTGATTATAAGTGATCTATACTATACTTAACTGTAATTTACAGAAAATTAATATCGATAGAGTAAAAACAAAATTTACTTTTAGTGGGACAACTGACCAAATTTACACCTCTGTCCAGTCTGTAGAAATGAGCCTAAATCTTTTTGTGTGCATTATGCAAAAGGCAGCGTTTTTGGATCCTGGATCAAATGTGATGCAAGGCTTTAAAAAAGACCAACTGAACACCTATAACATGAGTATAGAAGCTGGTTGTATATTCAAATTAACCAGCTTGAATTTCACTGAGAAGCTATACTCTATACTCACAGCCAACCAGGCAAATGTCTTTTTTCATTGAATAAATCCCTTTTTTTCTGTTAGGGTAACAATGAAATGTGACTTTAGCATTGTTGAGTTTTTTACTGCTTTATCAAGCACTTGATTAAAGTTGCAGAACATAATGTCACTACTATGAATGTTAATGCTATAAACATTATGGACTTTTAACCAGAGGGCCACTGGATGTTTCATCAACAGGCAAAACGTTTGAATGTCAGTCTGACGTCACTGCAATTCTTGTTTTTTTTGTTTGGATTCTGTTGTTGAAAAAGACACGAATGGACAGAAAAGGAGGTGTCACTTTCTTTCACTTTCATTTCTCTATTTTTTTTTAACTATTATGTTACCCCTCTGTTACTAGCTTGTTACTTTTATATTGAATCTCTTTTAAATTCGCATAATACTATAACTACTATAACTGTGACTAAAAAGTAGTATTTGATACGTTTTTACTGAACAACAATCCAAAAACTGACGTTGC
>VURO01023459.1:4371-17720 GCA_015108175.1 Pelvicachromis taeniatus | reverse complement strand
TATTAAAAAAAAAAAAAAAAAAATAAAGGGGGGGGGGGGGGTCATTGGTACATGTCCAATGAATAAAATGACAGATTTTTGTATTAGTAGTAATGTTGTCCATTAAATTTTTATGTTTCCTGGATGACAGATAACACACAGTTATCTTATCTTTTGATTAAAGTAATTTTTCAAAATACATGGAAATCCTTCATTTTATATTTATATTTAAATTCTCTGATAAATACCATAACCATAAAGTCAGCCAATAGCCTAAGGGATGGGATCTTGCTATCACTGCAACACTGGACACTGGACACTGCAATTATTTTAATCTTTATAGGCCAAATTCCCATTTTCCTGCTCTATTTAAACTTTCTGTAGCTTATACTATTAGACAAAACGTATTTCTGGACAGTGGCATGCCCTTTTCTTTGAGACTTGCTTAACAAACTGTCTGCTGGCTGTCTACGCCGAGTCGGGGTCATCTGGAAGCCATTTCTACTGGTGCTTTCTCCCTCGTCTCATTTTAATCACTCAGCGCAGCCTCGCATCACCCTCCCCTCCTCTACCCGCTCCCCGGGGAAGCCGTAGTTCAGTGACCTAGCTCCGCGCATGCCAGGTCGGCATGGCACGCAAGCTCATCCCCGCTCCGCTCTCCTAGCACGCAAAAACTCAACAGGATTAGAAACAAAAGTCCTTACACTGTACATAATGCATGGCTCCTGTCGGTGGGTGCCACAGTAGAATGAAATCTATCACGCAGCCTGCTCACAGTTAAGAGAGGAACTCCAGTGAGTGAGATTTATAGAACAAGAAGATAAGAAACACAGTAAATGACAACATGGCCATTATCATAATAAGTAATTTTATTATTAATAGATCAACTCTGGGACTTTCAGCAACAGTGTGCATCACGCTATAAAACTGTGCTGAACTTTATTATGATGCATTCTTTTCTTTAGTAACTTTTTTCCTGCAGTATACGTATGCAAAAAGAAGAAGAAAAGTTTGAACATGTTTATTGGTGTAGTATAGAGTTGAATTTGTCATTCTTCATTAGAATTAAATAAACTGGCATACTTGGATGTGACTTTCAGTCTCAGTGCACGTGTATAGATGGTATTACATAAAAAAGCATCAGCAAAGGCAAATAAAACAGATACTACAAATTCAGATAGTTATGAATTTAAAGATTAAACATTTGCATAAAATTAAGGTTTTTTTTGTATCAAAATCTTTTTCTTTTCTTTTCAGGCAGCTCATCAAAATCGTATATATACATCAGTGTAGTGGGTGGGAAAGATTAGGGGATTTGAGCGAGTTTGAAAAGGACCAAACTGTGATGGCTAGACGAGCATCTATCCAAAGGATCCAAGGAAGGAATAGTGGTGAACCAGAGACAAGTTTATGGGCGGCCAAGGCTCATTAATGCACATAGGGAGTGAAGGCTGGTCTATTCCAACAGACCAGTTACTGTAGCTCAGAAAAAGTTAATGGAAAAGTTAATGCTGGTCCCGACAGAAAGTTTTTAGAATACACATTGCATCACAATTTATTGCTTATGGGGCTTCATAGCCTCATGCTAACCCCTGTCCTTCCAAAAGTGCCAACAATGGCCATGTGACCATCAGAACTGGACCATGGCGTAATGGAAGCAGGTGACCAGGTCAGATGAATCACCTTTTGTTTTACATCATGTGGATGTCTGGGTGGACGTGCATCACTTACCTGTGGAACACCTGGCACCAGGATGTACTATGGAAAGAAGTCTAGCCAGTGGAGGCAGTGTGATGCTTTGTTGCTAAGCATTATTGCAGACCACCAACACTCTCTGATGGAAATGATATTCCCTGATGGCTGTGGCCTCTTTTGGCAGGATAATGCACCCTGCCACAAAGCAAAAAAGGTTTAGGAAAGGTTTGAAGGGCCCAACAAGTTTGAGGTGTTGACTTGACCACCAAATTCCCCAGATCTCAATCCAGTCGAGCGTCTGTGGGATGTGGTGAAAAAACAAATCCAATCCACAGTGGCCCCACATCACACATTATAGGGCTTAAAGGATCTTTTGCAAACATCTTGGTGCCAGATACCACAGCACACCTTCAGGGGTCTAGTGGAGTCCATGCCTCAGTGAGTCAGGGCTGGCAGCAAAAGAGGGACCAACATAATGTTGGGCAGGTGGTCATAATAATATGCCTGACTGGTATATATGAGGAAGAATTGGGCAGCACTGAGAATCAATGAATGGATTACAGACAGACAGGATGTATTTTAGTCCCACTTCACCCCACCCTCTAAACACCACAGTGAGTATGACTTAGAGCTATTGACATCAAACCTCCACACGCAATCCAGGAATTTCACTGTCATTGTTCAGTCTGTGTTGAAATTTCAAGAACAAACTATCTCTGTGGTTGGCTCTTTGTAGACCATGATGCACTGTGGTGCAACACTTGTGGTACTGAAAAAAAAAAAAAAAAAGAATTAGACCAGTACTCCCAGCACTGGCTACCTGTCAAATACAGAACTGTTTTAAATCCAGCTTTACACAAGCACCATGTCCCTGCACTTTTCTACACATTACCCAGTGGAGATATGTGACAACACAATAAGCCATTAAACAGTCTTTACCCTGTCAGCTGCCTGGAACAGAATTCAAATAATGATCGTTTTTACCCATGTGAGAATACCACAGGTAATTGTCTCCTGTTCCCTGGACACTCTAAACAAACAGCACCTTCATCTGATACACACAGAGTCTTTCCAAAAGAGAAAATGAGTCTGAAACAGGCCATCTCTGTTTGTCTGGTATGTACAGAAAAAGGTTGCTTTGCTTGACATTTGTCAGGTCTTTTCACTAAGACAACAATCGAGTCAGACAGTGATAATTTTTCCCAGTGTCTCTCTCCTCATATTGTGGTCTGGCAGCAGAAAACACTGTCATTTCAAAATTCACCATCCCTAACTAGCAACGTCCGGTGGTTGCCTCGTGGCTCCCGGAGATGGAGCTGGCCCAGAAGATGCTTTTGTTGGTTTGTTTACTGATTTGTCTTGGTTGCTTCTAACCACTTTTTTTTTTTCAGTCTTGGCTCACTTTTGTTCTCTCAAGTCCTGCATTCACTCTCCCCTTCCCTTTTCCTAAGTTCCACCAGCTCCCCAACTGCCTGTTGGACCGCTGACTTTCCTCTCCTCCCTGCCTCGCCACCTCTCCAAGCCCCCTTCCCTCTTCCTTCCTCCCTGTCGGTGCTGTGCGTGACAGTAGCTCACTGAGAAGTGGAAATGAGACTAGTAAACAATGATTAGCTCCAGAGACGGGGCAGCCTGGCCTACCATTGGTCCTGTCTCCACACAGAAAGCACCCACCCGCCAGCACATGACATGCAGCGGCACATAGACCCCATCCCTGCCTCCGCCCCAAACCCCCCTCTAACTAATCCACCCCCTCAGCCAGAGTCAACACAGGGTCAGGGCCAACCTTTCACAGCCAGGTTACAAGGAGCAATCACAAGCAAACACGGCAACCACACGCAAAATGCACACATGACACCCCTCTCCCTCAGACCCAGTCATCTGCACCTCCTGTACACATGCACGCAAACTAGACCCCACTCCACCATCCTGCCACCCAAGCACCCCCTCCAATTCGTCAGCCACAAACCTGGCTCTAATTAGCATTATGGGGATGCGAGTGGCCACATGTGTATGAGGACCAGGCTCGGGGAGGAGGAGGAGGTAGTGGTGTCAGTGGTGTTGGTGGAGGTGAGGGGGGGATTCCCCCCTTATAGGAACAGAGAAGGAACAGTCATCCCCCATTGCAGGCAGTATTTCGAAGACATTGCAATGTCTCTGGTTAACCAAGAAATCATTCTGGATGCTTTGGTGCTCAGCCACACCACATTTCTCAAGACAAACAGCTCTCAGGCAGAGCTCCGAAAAACTCTCGACATCTGTAAAAGGCTCTCAGAGGTCCATTATCATGAAAGAAAGACACATGACACACTTCAGTGACTTTTATTGTTACCTTTGTGTTTGCTCTCATAGTTTAAATATGCTGTGCACATAAGGACTTTGTTTTTTATGTGTTTATGCAATCAGAGTGTTATGCATTACAGTCTGTGGGGATATGGTTAGTATGGAAATGGGTGACAATAAAAAGAATGTGTATGTGTCACAGCAGCGGTTTGCTTTGTAGATGCTGTCACATAATCTGTGACATAAACTTTGTGGTGAAATGAACTTTTTTTTAGTTTTCTTTTTTATTATTATTATTATTATTATTATTATTATTATTATTATTATTATTATTACATTTGACCAATAAGAAATGTGTCCTGTATGATCTGTCTGAATAGTAACATATTGTCTTTTCCCCCTGTGGTCATTCTTTACCACCCACACTCCTCTGGCTCCTGTCCTGTTGATAAAGGCAGAGTGCGCCTGTGGGGCAGCACAGTTTCTGTCCCTCTGACTTAGTGACTTACTTTGGAAATGTTTTATTACCTTTAATGAGGGTCATTATCTGTCTGCAAAAATAAACTTAACAGCTGGTGAGAAAACAAGAAACACTTTTGTCTTCACCGCAGCTAAATTAACATGTTTTGCTTTGGGAAATAACATCACGTTATAATCACGGTATTTAAAAAAAATGAACGGGAATATGTTTGTCTATTAATGCAACTCGATCTACAAAGAAAATTACGGGAGCTTGTGATTTAGTTAAGAGGGAGAGAAGAGAATAAAAGTGGACTGCAACCATGAAGTGGCCTCGCTTTGTGCTTTTGCAATCACTGCTGAAAGGGATGGAGGAGGCGGGGGGAGGGGGGGGGGCACCTGAAGTTTCCTGTGCTATGATGTAACCCGGTGTCTCATGCAGAACTGCAGTTTATGTGTTGGAGAAAACAAGCTGTTGTAGGAAACCCAAGTATGAATATTTCATGGCTTTGTCCACGCTGAATTATTGTGCTAGTTTGTTCCTCTTTGTGATGCTAAGACGAATTATGGAAGAAATAAGAAACCTTGTAATATGTTTCACCTCATGTTTTGCGTGATTTTTCTTTTTTCTTTTTAATTACATTCTGCAAATGAGATATTTAATGAGTCTGTTTAAAAATAAATTGCTTATGAAGTGTTTATGATATTAGGAGTCATTGTAAAAAAAATTCAAACACACAAATGTTTGCAATAAAGCTGTATAAAGACATTTAAAAAGGCTGCTAAAGATGCATTTCAGAGTGGTGAACAACTTTTCTACTTTGTTATACAAAAAAACTCACAGGACTTCCCGGAAAACGAATCAGATATTAAAGTCACAGCATTGGCTTTTAAAGTTATGCTGAGCCTTACATTAAAGACAAGTTAGTGCACAGAGATTACATCTGGTTGAATTCAACAGCTGCACCTTTACTAAAACGCTGCGCTTGTTTCTCACAAAATTCTGAAGCATGAAATTAGAGACATGTGAAAGTATGAAAATCATTTTCCCCTCGAAAATATTTTGCATAATTCCTCCAAAGTTGGATAAACCGTATGCAAACACCTTTTTTTAAGCCAAATTTCCCGCGCTGAGTTTTCGGAGCCTTAAAAAAAAAAAAAAAAATTATGTCAAACAAAAAGAGGCACTTTAAAATGTGCAAACTGTGCAAGTCCTCCCACTGACTGGGACAGTTAAGCAAACTGTCCTAGTTAATCGGTCACCAGTTGCTACGTCTTTTTTCCAGCACTTCTCCGTCGGCGGTCGTTCACGCTGCTCGCTCACGGTGTCCCTCGACTCTCTCAAGTGCGCGCCTCCAACAGCGACCGACAAGCGGAGAGATAATATAGCGGGGTCTGCGGGGCTACCACAATGGGAGGAGTATGAAAGTTATCCCGAGCCCTGCCCACCAACTGCAAAACATATAAGACACTGGAGTGAAGCAAAAAATCAGGCACTTAAGCCTTATCTTGATGAAAAGACTGTCTGAGGGGAAAACAAAAACTTTATTCATTATCAAAATGACCTCACTGTCATTTCAATAACATTTCAAATATGATTATTTTTTAGCTGCTATGGATATATAAGTGATTTGTATTTTCTCCACATAATCAGCAGCTCTACTAACTTTCAAACTATTTTTTTTAATCATTTTTGAGAAGCAAGTGTGCAGGCGGCTTGCCACAATGGCACTGGACACTGAGTTTGGAGTGAAGAGCAGCAGCAGCATCATCAGAGAATGGAGCGGACAGGTCCATCCTGCTCTGGTTGCCACTTTTGTTTTCCTGTTCTGTGTGGAAGCCTGCCTCTGGGTCAGGAACCTCAGGCTGAAGAGAAGACTGCCGGGACCGTTCGCCTGGCCCGTGGTCGGCAACGCCATGCAGCTGGGTCAGATGCCTCACATCACCTTTGCCAAGCTGGCCAAAAAATACGGCAACGTGTACCAGATCCGGCTGGGCTGCAGTGATGTTGTGGTTTTGAATGGAGAGCGAGCGATCCGCCAGGCTCTGATACAGCACAGCACAGAGTTTGCAGGCAGACCAAACTTTCTCTCTTTCCAGATGATCTCGGGAGGCAGGAGTTTGACGTTCACTAATTACAGCAAACAGTGGAAAGCACACAGGAAAGTTGCACAGTCCAGCCTCAGAGCATTTTCCTCTGCAAACAGTCAGACCAAAAAAGCCTTTGAGCAGCACGTTACAGCCGAGGCCATGGAGCTGGTGCAGGCATTATTGCGTCAGAGCACAGATGGACGGTATTCTGATCTTGTTCATGAAATTACGGTAGCTTCTGCTAACATCATGTGTGCTCTCTGCTTTGGGAGGAGGTATGGACACGATGACCTAGAGTTCAGGACCTTGCTAAAAAGAATGGACAAGTTTGGGGAGACAGTAGGTGCTGGTAGCTTGGTAGATGTCATGCCCTGGCTTCAGTCCTTCCCTAACCCAGTCCGTAGTGTCTATGAAAACTTCAAGAACATAAATGAGGAGTTTTTTGGTTTTGTGAAAGATAAAGTGATGCAACACAGAGAGTCCTTCAATCCTCATGTGACGAGGGACATGAGCGATGCCATCATCAGTGTGATTGAGCATGGAGAAGACAGCAAGCTGACAAAAGAGTTTGTTGAGGCAACAGTCACAGATCTGATTGGAGCAGGTCAAGATACGGTGTCAACTTTCATGCAGTGGATTGTCCTCCTCCTGGTCAAATACCCAGACATACAAGCCAAACTGCAGGAGCTCATAGACAAAGTAGTCGGCCGAGACAGACTCCCATTGATCGAAGATAGAAGCAGCCTGGCGTATGTGGACGCCTTCATCTATGAGACCATGCGCTTCGTCAGCTTCGTCCCCCTCACCATCCCACACTCCACAACCTCAGACGTCACCATCGAAGGGCTCCACATCCCCAAAGACACGGTGGTGTTCATCAATCAGTGGTCCGTCAACCATGACCCTCTGAAGTGGAAGGACCCTCACGTGTTCGACCCCTCGCGCTTCCTCGACGAAAGCGGGGCCCTCGACAAAGACAAAACCAACAGTGTGATGATTTTTTCAACGGGGAAAAGACGCTGCATCGGTAACCAGATCGCCAAGGTAGAGGTATTTATATTTACAGCAGTCCTGCTACACCAGTGCAGATTTGAGAGCAACCCCTCTGAGCCCGTCACTCTCGACTGCTCTTATGGGCTCGCACTGAAGCCCCTTCCATTCCATGTCAGCACCAAGCTGAGAGGAAAGCTGCTTGGCTTAGTTTCCCCAGCATGAACAGTTTGCCCCCGAAATACTAAGACTCCAGCAAATTCTTTCCCACCTGTGACATTTAAATGAGAGTAGGCTATCCATGTATCTGCACTAAATAGTATGGTTGTATGATTATCATATTTAACAGTGATATTTAATTCATATCTTAACATGTTCTGTATTTGAATTATTGTCAGTGCAGGGCTGAGGACATGATTTTAAAGATGAATCGTTATAGCTGCAAAAGGTCAAAAAGCATGCTTGTGGACTCTTGTGATGCAGTGTAAAGGCAATAGATGTTTGTTTCACACTATACTTGATCATTTTTGTACATATTTCTGGGCCGTGTGTTTGTTTTACGCCCGCTAAGCATGTGAGTGGAAAAATTAGCCAAAACTTTTCAAAGTCAGTTTAAACTATTATAACTGCATATGAAATGCTTGTGAATGTCATCAAGTCACTAGCTGACTTATTGTTGCAACTTGTAAAATGTAAAATATATGTATTTAACCATTGTCACATAAAGCCACATAAAAAAAAAAAAAAATTTTCAGGAATTGAAATTTAAGCTGTTTCACTATCTACTGTACTCAGAGAAAGAACAAAATAAACAGAGTTGATCAAAGGAGACAAAAATGACATGTTTATGAAGCTGGGCAGCCGAGCCGGAGTCTTTCATCAAGAAGCCTTCGTCCCTTTTTCAAAGGATGAAGAAGCGATGCTGCAGTGGAGAATGAACTTCACAAACTTCACGGACCCAGATTTAACTTTTACTGTACAAGCACTCCAGCACTACCCATGCCAAATGCATGTCTCCCCAGTACAATGAAACACATGTGCGGCAAATTTCTTTCGCTCACGAGGCATTTGCATAGACATGTTTGTTTACAGTAACTTTTACAAAGCTGCACGGATGTCACTGCACTCTCTTAAAGCCACTGTATTCACAGAATCGATGTCGCGATGCCCAGGGGATGTGTTTCTCTGTCTGCGCCAGGGCAAAGATAAAAATGAAATAAACACGAGTAGGCTGTTAAGGCATTCTTTTTGTGATCATGTGTTAACATTCAAGACCTGCAGAGGCTCTATATAATGCAAAATAAGCTGTATCTGAAATGAATAAAAGTGAATTTTCAAAGCTCAATGTGTATTTTTTTATTTAGTCTTGAAAGTTAGGCTGAACAACAAACTTAACACTGCACTCTAATGAAGGTGTATATCTTAGTTTCAAAGGATTCTTAGCCCTTGTTAATGATACCAGCAGCTTGATACAATGATCACTAAGAGCACTGTGGAATATTTAAATTGTGGCTGGATATCAGTAAGCTTTTTTGTGGATCTCCTTGTTGCACAAGCACCCACATAAGCAGATTTACAGCTGTTTGCATTCTGTTTCAGACCATTTTGATCCAACCACAAGCCTAAGAGTGACATTATCTCAGAGATCTTTGTATAAAGGTCTATTATGCCAACAATAACACTGTCTATATATTTTATAGAGCATAATAAATTGCGCTGGTTCAGTGTTTGGAGCTCAAAACCCCAAGCTTTCATGATGATATCCCGGAGGCCGTTTCTCTGTATGGTTGTAATTAACAGCTTTGCTGTAAATAACAAAAACCAAGTCATGTTTAAAATGGGCTCAGAAAGTTGTAGGAAAGCGCAAAGAACAAAGGAAAATATGATCTCTAACTCCATGTCTTTTACATATATTACAATATATACCTCTTTGGAATTCTATCACATTGTTGAATAAAACCCCACGACGATAAATTCATATTCATATTTTGTGGTCATTTATTTTTTGGCCACAGATCCTATGTGAAGTAGTTCTTTTTTTATTATTATTATTATGTGCCATTCTCCTGCACATTCTGGCACCAAAAACAGTAAATCTGTACCTTTTGGCAACATTGTCAATTAAGTAGCTGCTCTCCTTTTCCAACATCATCCTACGAGGGACGCTGCTGGAAGGAGTCCTGAGTGGGAATAGGACTAAGGTCAAAATGGGAGGGGCGAGATAATAAAAAACCTGAGTCTCTGAACCCTCCCACCGTAGAGATACATATAAGCGAAGTGTTAAGGCTTGAATCTGCATTCCTCTTAAGTGGTCGTCTGAAGACGCGCTGCTACACCGCTAACTACTCAACCTGATCGAGCCCCTCTCAATCATCTGAGGGCGACCCTCTTCTTTTATTTCCCCACTCAAATATTTCAATATATTTAAGACCATAATAAGAGGAAATTGTTTTCTTTATTATATGCAGTGGATGATAGAACAACGATGGCTCAAACAGATGCAGAGTTTGGTGTGAAGAGCAGCAGCAGCATCATCAGAGAATGGAGCGGACAGGTACAGCCTGCTTTGGTCGCATCACTTGTTTTCCTCTTCTGCCTGGAAGCCTGCCTCTGGGTCAGGAACCTCAAGCTCAAGAGAAGACTGCCGGGACCGTTCGCATGGCCTGTGGTGGGCAACGCCTTGCAGCTGGGCCAGATGCCTCACATCACCTTCGCCAGACTAGCCAAAAAGTATGGTGAAGTGTATCAGATACGACTGGGCTGCAGCGACGTTGTGGTCCTGAATGGAGGCCAGGTTATTCGTCAGGCCCTAATTCAGCACAGCACAGAGTTTGCAGGTAGACCCAACTTTGTATCTTTTCAATTTGTTTCCGGGGGGAAAAGCATGACTTTTACAAATTACAGCAAACAGTGGAAGATGCACAGGAAAATTGCTCAATCTACAATCAGAGCATTCTCATCTGCCAACAGTGAGACCAAGAAAGCCTTTGAGCAGCAGATTGTGGCTGAAGCCACAGAGCTAGTGGAGGGTCTCCTCAAACTCAGTGCTCAGGGCCAATATTTCAACCCAGCTCAAGAGCTGACAGTTGCAGCTGCTAATGTGATTTGTGCCTTGTGCTTTGGAAAGCGTTACGGACACGATGATATAGAGTTTAGAGCCTTGTTGCACAAGGTGGATCTGTTTGGACA
Source organism: Pelvicachromis taeniatus (assembly GCA_015108175.1). NCBI lineage: Eukaryota > Metazoa > Chordata > Actinopteri > Cichliformes > Cichlidae > Pelvicachromis > Pelvicachromis taeniatus. The sequence goes on along the minus strand of VURO01023459.1, from coordinate 7,037 downwards.
GACAGTAGGGGCTGGCAGCTTGGTTGACGTGATGCCCTGGCTTCAGTCTTTCCCTAATCCAGTCCGCACTGTCTTCAGAAATTTCAAAAGCTTGAATCAGGACTTCTTTGCATTCATCAAGAACAAAGTGGAGAAGCATAAAGAGACCTTTGATCCCGAGGTGATCAGGGACATAAGCGATGCCATTATTGGTGTCCTTAATGAGGTGGAGAGAGACGAGGAGCTCACCGTCGGCTACACGGAGGCGACTGTGGCAGACTTGATTGGTGCAGGTCTGGATACCGTCTCCACTGCTCTCCACTGGATTGTCCTTCTGTTGGCCAAACACCATGAAATTCAAACCAGACTCCACGAGCTCATTGACAAGGTGGTGGGGCGAAAGCGGCTGCCATCTGTCGAGGACAGACAACACCTGGCTTACCTGGACGCCTTCATATATGAGACCATGCGGTACACCAGCTTTGTTCCTGTCACCATCCCCCACTCCACAACCTCAGACGTCACTGTAGGCGGTCTCACAATCCCCAAGGACACAGTGGTATTCATTAATCAGTGGTCCGTCAATCACGACCCCCTGATGTGGAAAGACCCGCATATCTTTGACCCCTCACGCTTCATTGATGAAAACGGCTCCCTAAACAAAGACCTCACGAACAATGTGATGATCTTCTCAGCAGGGAAGAGAAGATGCATTGGAGACCAGATAGCCAAAGTTGAGATATTTGTGTTTTTTGCAATTCTTCTGCACCAGTGCAGCTTTGAAAAGTGCCCAGATGAGGACTTCTCTTTAAACTGTTCCTACGGCTTAACACTGAAGCCATTAAATTACAAGATCACTGCCAAACTCAGGGGAGAATCACTGAAAGACCAGTGAGAATGGGTACTGAAAATAAAAAGAAGTGATGCAATGTAAAGTATGCATCTTTAAAGAGGAGTTATGTCTGTATCAAATAGATTGTGAACCCTTTAAACCCCAAGATGACAAAAAAATAAGCTTTTGTGACTAAAGTAAAAGCTGCCTGTTCACACAAATGCAAAACTGTTTCGAACGGTTGATGCGCTTTTTAAAGAGAAGTCTGAAATTGGCATTGGGAGCAAAATGCAAACTCAAATGTAGTTTTGCCCTTCAGTTCTAAAAAACTGCAACTTAGGCAAGAAGGCCTAAAAATGGAACAAGATATAATGACAACTTTGATGTGGGCTCCTCAAAAACCACAGATCATAATAAATCTTAAGTACGTATTGGTATTTATATGAGGGTATTTAGTGGGAGTCACGCTGAATTGCAATATAAACTGGTGGTGAAAAGTAAATCTAGACTTCTTTTTTTTTTTTTTCGCTGACATGCCCGTTGTGTGGTCTCATTTGAACAGTTATTCACCCAGAGAACTATTTATCTTTGTATACACTGAACAATCGAAGTTATTGCAAATCCAGCATGCAAGCCATGTGCATTTGTGCGCTCTTAAATCACATATAATGCTGATGTATTCTGATAATTACTCATGTACTGTGTAAAAGCCATTGATTTCATTGTTCCTCGTACTGTTTTCTTCTGTACACACAATACACCACATGTGGGCATACCGCACTACTGTCTGAATAATAAGCCAGACCCTTTCGAATTGCTACATAATGCTTTCATAATGGACACGATCCAGTCTGTGTTCTACAGTGCCTTTAATGTACAATAAACATTTCGTACTGACTTATATCTGATTCTGTGGGGTGCATCGGCAAGCAGTGCTGGGAATCACAGGGGCCAGAGAGGTCAAAGAGATAATAATAGATGCTGATGTCTAGGCTCAGTGTTGTGGTGAAAGATTAATATGGGTTACAGGCCCTGCGTGCCTTGTTGTATAAACCTAACATGCAGGCAGTGACTCAGTAAATTTGTACAGGCAACAGTAAGCAGCCACAAGCTGCCCTCATCAATATTTAACCTGGACCGCGCTGTACTTTTGACTAGTGTGCTACTAGTTTTTCTTTCTTTCTTCTTCTTCTTTTTTTAAACACATGAGATGCTGTTCATTTATTAGGCTGACTTCATAGGTAAAAAAGACACTTTTGCCTCAGAGGAAGCAAACCCAATCCCTTCTAAGAAGCCTGTACTTATACTGCATATATAGTGTTCTAACTTTGCTGATTTTCAGCTATTTCCTATTTTCATCAAATAAATAGCAAGCACTGTTTACTGCCGTTCTTTAGGATCAGACCCACCAGTGTTTATATCAGCACCTGTATGTCACTTTTACTGTCATGGGATTTAAAGCAGCAATTACGCAAGTTTTGTATCCGTTCCAACACATTCAGCATCCCCTCCTGAATTCCTCCCTCCCTCCAGACTGACTGGCTTATTTTTGGGAAAACCAGAACCGCCCCCATGTTCAACATTTACTCTTGCTGTAAGTATAGTTTGTAAATATTAGTCTAAGTGTGGGTAGCAGCTTATAATTTTCATTCCTTTCTTTTTTATCTCCCTTCGGATGTCTCGTGGGAGCACTGGCCTCAGTGAGTGGTCTCGAGTCTACCTGCGTACTTGCAGGAGCAGAAATGTGGCTAAACTTGTTTCTTGGGCTAAAATCAGACCGGGCTGAAGACATTCTGTACTGTTGCAAGTTCTCTTTCCTCTTTTTTTTTTTTTTTTTTTTTTTAACCCCCAAGGG
>VURO01023457.1:0-11607 GCA_015108175.1 Pelvicachromis taeniatus | reverse complement strand
CTGTTTGTCTGTCACTCATGCAGCACTCTCACACAACCAAACCTTTAAAGTTGTGTCCCTGACACACACAGCTACAGGCTTTATCATGGAGCAGTCAGCTCAAACTGAGGGTATTGTGTCATCTGTGATAATTGCGGGACATTTGTGCAACTCTGTCAGACAACTCCTACCAAAGGCCTGTAGGGCATCTCCATCTTACACAAATGTCCCAAAGCTTCAGAAATTCCCTCCCTTCTTATAAAACTGTCCTCACTTCTCGTTCATTTTAAAGTTCCTGAAAAAGCTCCCTGTTTTTCCACAGAAGCTTCGTCTCCGTGTTTGTGTGAATCTTTGAAAGTCTCAGACCTGAATGTGTCTTTAAAGGCTGCAGAACGAGGACTGATCATCCTCGCAGAGCAGAAGCCATTTCAGAAGCGGCGACATGTCCAAAGACTCAGCTGTCATTTGGATGTCACTGCATCCTCTCCTGGTTTCACTGTGACTCACCGTGACTTTCTAAATGCTGTAACTTCACTTACAGTCAGATGATAAAGGTCATGAAAACAAAAAATCACCTCCTGTCACCCTGAGGATGGGGCCACACTTTGATTACAGGAATTTACAAACAGCACATCTTCAGTGTTTCACACTGATGTCACGATGTTAGATACGAGGCAGTGATATCACACATAAACATGTTGGCTGTGAAGGAAGATTTAATAAACAGAAGCAGCAAAATGTGACAGTGGCTAACGTGTAAACCCATCTACTCAGGTTCCTTTCCTGTGTCTTAAACAGCATGTCATGTGACCCACCACCATGCTGTAGTTTATTCCTTCACTGAGATGTTACACTCCAGCAAAATTACTCAAACGCTGCCCAGTTGGAGAGGTGGCATAAAAGAAGACCCGATCAAGGATTGGCAAGGACCTGGACCCACAACAGCAGTTTTAGCCTGGTTGGAGGAGGACAGGCTGTCTGGACCAGAGCCACAAATTACAGGTTTGCCTCTTCACAGCTGTTTAAAGTTTATTAATGCTTAATGTTTAAGTTTGCATTATTAGGGGCGTGGCCTCTTTGAGTGTTGGCTGTGACACAGGGGCTGTAGCTGCTAGCTGTTTGCCCGGCTTCACCTCACCTTGAACTGGACCTCCAGACCATTTTTGTGCTGTTGGAGCCTTTTGGGACATTTGTAATGACATCATGTGACCAATAATATGGCTGCCAGGCGATGATCTCACACTGTCTGTGGATACATTTTGCTGTTAATGTCACAATTTCTTATAAAAATGATCACTTCTGTTTCAAAAAGACCAAAATGGTAATGGGGCTACCCTAATGTAGGTAAAGGTTTCTTCTTGTGGATCTGTGTAGAAAACTACTTTGAAAACAACAACAATTCATTCATAAGACTTGCAAAAACAGTTTTCTATAACTTTATTTAAGGTTTCCGTCTTTCATCGTTCTTCCCTCCATGTAGATGTGTTTTTGCTTTCTTTGCAGTTTGCTTGCCGGCTGTCAGACTGTTTGTATATTATAAATACATAAATATATATTTGTAGTGGAATCTGCCCCAAAGTCATTCTAAAAACAGATCTCACCGCTTAGCATCTACTTTGAAACACCCTCTGGCACTTTTTGGCCAGTTATTTAAATGATCTCTAATTTTAAGGCTCATCGGGAAAAAACTGCATCAGCTCAAATCTGATTTTAAAAAATGCTTTAAAACTCTACTGAACTACAATAAAGATTAAAAAGCTTTTTCCCCCTTTGGAAGTGAAACTTGTTCCACCATCTTTGCTGTTACTGAATCCCACAGGTGTAAAATCTTTGACTGTCCTCCATGTTTTCTCTGAACTCGGCCTCGTGTTCGGATTCAGCGAGTCGCTGATGTCACTCCATGTGTGACAAGTATTGCCTCTTTTTTATTTACAACCAGGTTTTGGTGTTAATGATGCGTGCGGGAGGACCTGGCGTCCCTCGTTCTGTCTCTTCACGCCGCCTCTCGTTCTGCATCCATCATCCCTCCATCTCTGCTATCCTCTCCGGCAGTGGAGGTGAAGGCTCCTCCTCTTCCTCTACCGGTGTCTCCGCAGGTGGATGGGCAGGTGGATGGGCAGGTGGATGGGCAGGTGGAGGTGAAGCACTGGAGCTCAGCTTCTTGCTGACTTGAGCGTAAACTGAATTTCTGTCGTTGTTGCTAAAATACTCCAGAGTGGCGTCACGTTCTCTGGCTGGCTTGTGATTGGCTGGCGTTGGTGGCGATGATATGTCCGGGTTGGTGCCGTGTCCGCCGATGGTGTGGTAGATGTGGTCACCGTCTTGATCTGTGAACAGACAGACGACAGTTAGGAACTAATGATCAGATCATGATGATCAATAAAAGTACTGTTTCTGTGGTTTCCTCCCTCACTCCCTTCTTTCACCCCTCAGTCACAGAAAACTGACAGTAACAGAGAATTAAACCTTGGCTCTGTGGCACCACCAGGTGGCTCCTCCAGGGAGTGAACTGCCCTGAGACTTCATCTTCAGGACGTGACTCTAAACACACAAACACAGGCATCATGGGAAATGCAGCAATCTGACTTTCTTCACTGAGATTCTCAATTTTCTCATTAAATATAATATCAGGAGTTCATAAAAGCAATTCAGCCTGAAACCAGAAAACAATCGAGCACGAGAGCAAACTAAAAGCATCCTGTTCTATATGAAAACTCATCAAATATTCTTACTGAACCTGTTAATGAGACTCATTTGTGTCCATGTGGAATATTTCTTATTTACTTATATTCACTCGTGTGTGTTTATTTCATCTGTTTTATTCGTTAGTTCCATGTACGATAGAGCTGTCATGACCTTAGAGTCGGGACATCGGGAGCCGGAGAGAGAAGACAGCAAGAGGCCAGAGCATCATCTTTTTAAAAAAAAATTTAGCCCAAAATCAACACTTGCCTCAACGGGTTTTATGTTGTAAAGTAAAGACCCTACAATATTACAGCTATCAGATGACCCTCTTTGAGCAAGCACTTGGTGACAGTGGGAAGGAAAAAAACCCTTTTAACGGGAAGAAACCTCAAGCAGAAATAGGGTCAGGGAGAGAGGGGCATCTGCCACGACAGGACAAAGACACGCCGTGGAAGAGAGCTGATGATTAATACTAACTAATGATTAAATACAGAGAGGTGTTGTGGCGGAGGCGTGGTCCCGGGTCTGCTGCAGAGGAGAGGTGACGCAGTGAGCTCCTGGGGGGGGCGGGACGAAAACAGCTGATTGTCAACCCAGACAGGAGTGGCTGCGCAGGAAACCGCAGAGGATATTGGGGGTCACGAAAATAAACGGGTCGTCGCACCCAAACTAAGGTGGCGTGTCGTGTGGTCCTTCACAGGTGTATAAACACAAAGTGAGTGAAGAAGTAACACCCAGTGCATCGTGGGAGTCCCACAGCAGCGTACACCTGTTGCAGCATTACGAAGGGAGGATTCAGGGTCACCTGATCCAGCCCTAACTTTAACAAAAAGGAAAGTTTGAAGCCTAATCTTAAAAGTATAGAGGGTGTCTGAGGTGGTCACCCTGTGAGGAAGTGCGCATCAAAGTTTGAAACATGACATTTCCTGTTGGCACTGGGTGGCACGCTGCAGCTGAATGCTGCTCAACCCTGATTGGATGAGATTTATTTAAACTACAGCAGCTTGGCGCTTCATGGCGACACATTGAAATTTGCCACACTGCCAGGGGATCAGTGCAACGTCATGCCTCCTGTTTCTTCCTAAAGTTGGACACTGATGAACTGATTTCTGCAGTCCTCGTGTAAAATCAGCTCCACTGATAATCACGGAGCATCTTGTCCTTCCTGCTTCTGTACATGAAAAATTAGGCTACAGATCAAACGTGCCTCTCCTTTAAATGCAGAATAAATATAAAAGATTCTTCAGCTTGAGGTCAAAAGCTTTTTTTTTGTGATTCTTTATTTTTTCTTTTGAAGAATAGAGTTATGTTAAAGGTGGGAATGCACAGGGAATCATTCAGAAGGATCTTTTTGCAGAAAATATTAAAACAGTCTAGTCCAGCATGTTTCCCACTTTGGTCTGTTGTCTGTCTGCTGTTCGATGGGACAGACGGACCTTGCTCAGTCTGTGGCGCCTCCAGGTGGCTCCTCCAGAGAGGTGCCTGAATGGGGTTTTCTTCATAAGGATTAAACTTTGAACACAAACAAAAAGGTCGAGGCATGACAGATGTGATGTCTTTGTGGTTATGTCATGCATCTTAAAGCTGGTTTTACGTCCTGCTGCGTTTGTGATTTTAGAAATATGAGATATAAAATCTTCTGCACACATTTTTTGGGGGGGAGGGGGGCTGGGCACACCGAGCTGAATTGGCTCTCACTGACAGTGAGTAGCTGCTCTTAGTGCAGTAAATGACTGACTTATTTTCCGCGGTGGTCGTCGTTTCCTCTGTGCACTCACGCGTAAAAGACGCGCTTTTTCTGCAAAGACTTTTGTTTTTTGGAGGTGTTTCGAGCTCTTCCTCCTCCCTGTAAAGTCCTGACCTCACTTCACGTGCAGTTTTGTGCTGCTTATATAAAACGTAAGTAAACTGCATCGCGCGAACCTCAAAATGTGATCAAACTTCTTCATTAACACTTCATTCAGTAAAGTAAAAAAAAAAACGTGCTCACGTTTTTCATCGTTCTCTATCTCGTTGATCGTTGGGTTTTCTCTCACTTCCTCCAGCTTCACCTGTCAATCAACATGACAGGTTAAGCCACGCCCCGTCTTGTCAGAGGTTTCAAGTCGTTTACATCGTCTCTTACCACGCTGATGAGTGCTGATGGGGTTCTGTTCACCTCCAGATCATGAAGCTCAAATGAATGTCTAAAAAAACAACAAACAACAGCGTTTTTATCCAGGTTCACCTCAGGTTTTAATTCTTCGCTGATAATTTCAGATATTACTCAATTATTTAAGCTTAATTCTGATAATCAGGAAATGTTCTTTATTCTTTTTTAAAATTTCTTTACTTTCAGTTTTTCATTAGTTACCCATATGCCTGCCTTATTTTCTGACTATTTCACAGTTTGATCACTTTTGACTCAGGCCCCTTATTGTGATGATAAGCCTGACTCAAATCTCTTAGGCCCCTCGTCAATCGATAATCAATCGTCTTGATAGTACCCCTGTGGCACAAACACTTCCCGGTGGGACTCTGTGATGTAGAAAGTCAGCTGACCTGCCGCAATCACTGCAGAGACCTGTGAGGAAGATGGAGAGGAGGAGGAGGATGAAGAAACTAATGACTCCACATGACAGGAGCCACAGCTCGGTGAGCTCTGGTCCGGTTGCCATGATCCCTGAGAGGAGAGAAAACACAGATGAGTGAGGGTTAAAGACATCAGCTGGTCCTCAGAGTCCACAAAGGATCCTTCACAGCCGCACCTTTTTAGGACGCCACATCTCTGACGCGTCAGGAAAGCAAACATGAGGATGTCCCGGAGACTTTATGACCTCCAAGAAACTCAGTTTGCATTTTAGTGTTTTGTAAAGCACTTTAATGAGCATCAGATTTAAATTAGCCTCTCTCTGATCATTAACAGGTCTAATGATTAGCAGAAGTCAAAGGTCAGAAACTTTTCTCTTCCTTCTTCTCGCTGACTTCTACAGAAACTCCACCTGATGTGTTTTCATATCAGAGGAATGCTTTAAATGTGCTCTTCAAACATAACTGAGCAAATATGAGCTCATATTTACTGATAGCACAAATACAAGCTGATGTGTGCTAAAGCCGTGAGTCATGAAAGCACGAAGCAAAACACTCGTGGATCAAACATGATGCCGTTGTGTGCTTTAAGGCTGGTCCATCTTCAGGTGTGTACTCATTCTTTCAGCTCAACGGCGATTTGAGCTGCGGTTTAATCATCCTGACCGACTCCTGCTGTACAAACACGTGAAGCAGAGGCCTGGAAGTGGGTCACAGTGTGAGAACGCCATGTTCAGGTTAGAAAAAACTGTATTTAAAGCAGATATTTTCACTGTAATTAAGTAAATGAGGGGAAAACAGCCTAGCTAACACCTTTTCACCTCAATGATCATTTAACAGAACATCTGTTCTGTTAAATGTTGCAGTGATAAAACATCGGTTAAATGTTTCAACAGGTTGGACTGTTTTTTATTCTGTGCAGGGTGAACTTCCTGTTGTCTCCTCTGCCTGACAGCTATGTCGTACCAGCCCTGTTAATAAGAAGTCACACTTTTCAGCCCTGAAGACAAATTCCTGCACAGAAGTGCCCAAAGGATCAGAGGACGGAGCAGTAGTCCACTACACATTGTAGTCCATCAAACTTCAGACTGAACTTAAAGTGAAGTAAGGCCACAGAGCATGAACAGATCAGAATGAATGAATGAATGAAGACACAAAGGAAACATCATCAGCGTGTGCAATAATGATCAGAGCTGTGGTGAAAGGTGTCGGTGGGTCTGCTCTTTTTAACATTCCTTCTCTTTTCTCAGTTGTTTGTAGATGGAGTGCCAGGCATAAAGAAGACAACCGCATCATTTTCTTTTTGTTTTTGCAACGAAATTGAGCCTATAGCATCCACGAAGTCGAGCCGCAGTCCCAGCAGGTCACCTGATCTCAAGGTCAGCCCACATCTCCCGATGGCTGAGGCAACACCCTTCTCCACGTCCTGATGGGTGAGCAATTTAAGCTGCCTTTTCCTTCCTGGCCATAGTTGCTCCACATTTGCAAGCCACTTTGCAACCCACCCCAGATCCTCCTTCATTCTAACTTATACCGGCTTCCCTGTCGCTCCCACTGAATCCATGTTTATACGCACAAGCACGGTGAGATCTCAGAAAAATGCCAAATAGCTTAAAAAAAAAAAAATTCTATCAATAGACGCAAAGCAATTAAAAGACACATTAAGAATCTATAAAGAGATGGTAAATGGTTCCAATAAATCACAAAACAACAACATTGTATTAATAAAAAACAATGCAGCCACAACAGTTGGCCTCTTCACGGCAGCACACAGATACAAAACACGAAAGAGCCTCAAAAACCCAAATTACAGCCCGTTGTTTCAGCCTGTTACTCAAAGACCAGGGTGGGGTCTGCAGCTGGGGACCCGCTGCCTCCTCATCTGTCTCTGGTTTTCTAGTGAGAATATTAATCTACCAAACGTTGCCAGTCTGTCTGTTAGCCTGTTTCCTGCTCTTAAAAGTGCTACTATGAGAATATTTTTCATGTTAGACGTGAAAATCAGTCAGTATGTGTGACAGGAACACACTGATGTTGCTGCTATCACATAAGAAAGCTCATAAAAGGAACAGGTAACAGAACCTCAGATGTGAAACTTGGTAAAGTAGTTACTTGATGATATCTCTTTAAATATATTCACACATTAATATTAGGATAATTAGGGTTTGCAACTTAATTTCCTTTAAAATTTTTATACTTTATGTCTGTAGTATTAAAAATACATCAGCTTTCTCATGCACATTCATGTCAGTTAAATAGCTGCAGCAGCTGAAGGACAGAGTAAGAGTGGAGCTCCGAGTCTTCCAATACTTCAGTTTACTTTCTTAAAATATGAGCGCAAAGTTTTAGAAGCGGTGTGGACGTACCTGTGTGCAGACAGCTGTGTGTTCAGGTTCAGTGGTGCTATGAGGGTTTGTTTCCGCTGCACGTTTACTCATTGACAGACTGAACAAACACTGAGCTCCTCTGCTGTGAGAGCTGCTTAAAGACACACTGCACAAACAGTGTACAGGACTCCCCCACAGGCACAAAGACCTGCTTAGCTTAGCTAAGCACAAACACTGCATGCACACATATTCAAAATGTCCAAGTCTTTGCTTAAAGCTAAAAATATGTGATAAGTAATGCTAACAAAAATCTGTAATTATTTAGAAATATGCAGAAAACCTGCAGTTCCTCTAATGTCCAACAGAGGTTCCACATTATTATAGTTTAATGAGTCCCAAACCTACTGTGTGTGTACATTCACTTTAGGCAGGGTGCTGAAAATACTGTGAATTTATGTCAAAAACATTAGTCCACATTTATAATGAGGCTCTAACATTTTAGACCCATCAGAGATCATTGTGAGTAACTAAAACTGGAATGTGGCATCGCAGACTGTTTTGTTAATGGTGATGGTGTTTCACAGGGCTCTATTAGCAATTCTCTACTTTTCATTCATGTTTAAATGTTATTAAGGCCCAAAGTCTGCATATTTAGAGGCATACAAACTCACATTTCCTCCTTGGTTCTGATCGCTATCAGTTCAGCCTCTGGCGGTTTAGCTTTAGCTTTTAGATTTGCTGTTCATAGCTTATCAGATCAGAAGGTAAAGCAAATAAAAACTGTTTGAAGCCTTTATTTTTACAGAGCTACAGGCTAGCAGCTAACTTGCTGACTCTTTTTCTATCAAACTAAAGTCTTTCATTTATTCGTATCTCTTGCTTTTTTATTTTTAACACCCTCCGTGTATTCGCTGTTTCACTGCTGATTTACTGGCCACTGATGAAGACCTTTGACCTGCTCTAAGTACATGTGAACAGGATGAACCTGTTCATGTGCCTCCTCACATATCTGTTATAATCACTGTTAAACTTTTACTCTGTGCTGTCAATAATACAGCGATGAATGCTTTCAGAAATGGTTCATAATGTTTCATAAGTTATTATAAAATATATATATTGTCTCCTGATAGCCGATCACAGGGGTGGGGGGGGTGTTTTACATTTTATGGCCGTCTTTCTAACCACAGGCAGCTGCGACCGATAAGCTCCATAAAGCCGAGATCAAACTGAAACTGCAGCACCAACAGCAGCTCCACCCGAACTTTGCAACTGACACTTTCTGCTTGACTGGCAGAGTGAGGCCCTTTGAGGACTGTGAGAGCCAGATAACAGCAGCCATGCTGTTAAAGGACACATAAGGTGAATTCACATTATTTAGGAATCTGATTACACTCCTGATAATGACTGTTCATACAAATTGACAGGCTGTTAATTTTAGAGGTACAGACAGAAACCATCCTGTACGCCGACACCAGCGGCATAGCTCCACAGGAAAACAAACTCTGCCAGCTAAACTGAAAGTACTTCAGACCATCAACCACTAAAAACATACAGCAATGCAAATCCTCGGCACCCAAATGCTTACAGACTGTTGTTAAAGGAAGAACAGAAGCTTCCAGTGAACAATTATCATATTAAATTTAGGTTTTAGATTTTTCAAGTGAATGCAGTCAAATTCATTTTACACACAGCATCTTATCTTTATTCGATAACAGGGCCACCAATGATTCAGCTACTTTAATCTGTCAAATATTAAGAAATCTATAGTAGCACCAACCTGGAGCTCAGGGAGGCAGCTAACCCTAACTCCCTTTCCTGACTCTGTTGTTATAAAATTTCACGTATATCATATTGACATAAATTCTTTCCAGTGTCGTTTCTGCAGACTTTAAATAACAGATAAACATACAAACGATAGATGATATTGTTTTATTGAATAGGCAGACACAATTTAAAACTGGTCCCATTTTAATGTTAAATGGTCACTTGATTTTAGCAGTTGTGTCACTTGTTTAATCAATGTAAACAAGAGAAAGCAGAAAATCCTCAAGTTCGGAGCAGGAATATGATGGTCTGCATCACTGTGATCGGATACCAACAAACTGACAAAAGTAAAGAATTCCTTCCACTGCAGAGTCTGTCCCTCAGTTTGTGTACAGAAAGTCTCTTCTTCTCCTTTTTCTTCTTCTATCGTTGCTCTTTCATCAGCTGTGCCTGAGCCTGCCTCCTCATGGCGAGGGCTGTCAAGGCGCAACACAACGTCAAGAAGGGAAAGGAGGCGCAAGCCAGCAGGAGGTGCTCCTCTCCGAACTCTCTGACCAGCGCCGGCCGCCGCCATAGGAAGTCATGGAACAGCGCCTCCTGTTGGGCTAGTGTGCAGAGTGACAGCAAAATGTGGAAGAGCTGGTGGCCGTGGCCGACGATGTCAAACCGGCCGGGGGAGAAGCGCTCAGGAACGGGGCAAGAGAAGAAGAAGGCGGATAGCATAAACAGCACCACCTGGTGGAAACAATGACAGAAAGCTTTTTGACAGTAACACAAAAATATGCAAATAGGAACAATTCATGCAATATTTTTACCCCAAATTATTCTATAAATAAATGTTTTAAATAACCATTACTAACCAGTAAACACTAAAACTGTTAGTTCTAATAAATGCATGACTAAATAAATAAATAAAAGGAACTACCTGCAGGAAGTGCAATGGTAGTGCAGGGCTACCTGCCCAGCTGTGGGTGGCAAGACGGTGGGCAACAGGGCTGATGTCCAGTAGGTAGGCCACACCCATTGGCATCAGCTGGCAGAGCTTCCTGTGAAGGGGGTATGGGCGGCGGAAACAAAGTTTTGCATAGCAGCAGGCAGTGCACGAGAGCCAGGCAAGGAGGGCAGCTGCTGGGAGGAAGACCTGAGATCCAAAAACCTGATCAGGACATCTGAACATATCGAGGGACAGAAGACTCTTAAACAAACCTTTCAAACCATGTTTTCTTCCCTTTCATCTGAACATCCAGCCATCATTCCAATAAGACATCAAATCATTAAATAAGCCAACTACAAAACATCCAAATTGTCCATCCATGAACAAACCTGACCAGCCTGCAATGTGTTCATCTGTGCAACATCCACACTATTCAGTCATCGAATCACCCCACTATCCAATATCCAACTTTCACAGTATTGAGTTATCCAACATACAATCACCAAACTGTACAACTATCGAACAATCCAAGCATCCAACTATCCAGCCACCCAGATCTCCAACCATACAACTAGGGCTGTCACGATTAGTCGACTAGTCATGATTACGTCGACTATCATAATCGTCGACGACTAATTTAATAGTCGACGCGTGGTTTGAAGCTTTATAAGATCACAAAAGACGCATATAAGTAGTGGATTTAAGAGTGTAATAACAGACTGAAACAGAAGATGGCAGCACTGCATGTACAAGGATGCCAGCTGCCATTAAACCCCCGAAGAAGAAGCTGTGTCCCAGAATTCATAGCGCGGGCCTGCTTCAGCAATACCTGTGGCTAGTTGGGTGGATGCTGTTGGGAAACAGCATCAACCTATTGAGATCCACAGATCCATGGAATTCTTTATTCTTTATTCTTCTTTATTCCAACTAGTTGCTCCGTTCTTCGTCACGCAACTTGGCTCACAGTTCTCGTCCTATTGTCACCGTTCAACCTCTAAAACATCGTGCTATATCTGCTGACGGCCGCTATATCTTTTGGTAATTTATACTGGGATACTTTTCGAGATAATAACGTTTTTATGATCGTTTTTTTCTCTATTCAAACCAATGGGTCCTTGTCAAAGTGCCGCAATTCCGACCGGCGCTGAATGCATCATCATAGACGCACGGACGTGGTGACGTAGGGGCGCTACGTCACCGACGTCACCGCGTCGTTGGAATAAACGGCTAAATGTGGAGACGGAGGTCTGTGAACCGCTAGGCACTGTTTAAATAAACATTTCCGGACGGAAAACCCCCTATCAGAGGTGCGTTCAGCACGTTGCAGATCTGCTGGAGGAGGGGAAACGT
>VURO01023454.1:19099-33092 GCA_015108175.1 Pelvicachromis taeniatus | reverse complement strand
CTGTGGACTCATTCCACTTCCTGGGGACCACCATCACCCAGGACCTCAAGTGGGAGCCCACCATCACCTCCATCACAAAGAAAGCCCAGCAGAGGATGTTCTTCCTGAGGCAGCTGAAGAAATCCAACCTGCCAACACGGACGATGGTGCAATTCTACACTGCAATCATCGAGTCCATCCTCACGTCCTCCGTGTGGTACGCTGGAGCCACCAGGGACAGACAGAGACTGCAGCGTGTTGTGCGGTCTGCTGAGAAGGTGATTGGCTGCAGACTCCCATCTCTGCAGGACCTGTACACCTCCAGGACACGGGGGCGTGCAGCTCGGATCACAGCCGACCCTTCTCACCCTGGTCTCCCCTCAGGCAGGAGGCTCCAGTCCACTGGGACCAGAACCTCTAGCCATAGGAACAGTTTCTTCCCCTCTGCTGTTGGACTTATGAACAATAAGCACAAGACTGTTGCCACCACTGTCTCTAAGCCAAACACATGATCCTGTTTCGTGTTCGCCGCTCCGGTTCCACTTCACCTGCACTCATGTATACATCAATCTGCTCAGCACTTTTTATTCTATATTTATTTAAGTATTGCTCATAGTATTGCACTGAGTACCGCAACAATTTCCTGATGTTGTAAACCTGCTCAACATTCGGCAATAAAGTCCTTCTGATTCTGAGAAAAAAAAAAAAAAAAAGATATTATTTAACCCTGAAACAAGACTATTAGATCACCTCATATGCAAGCACAAACACAGCTGCACTGCATGTGCAGACAGGCAGTGCATTGCCTAAATGCTAAAAACTGACAGGAGAGAAGGGGGCTTGCACCAAGTATAACTGTATAAGTTATTTTTATGTATGAGCAATTAGAGTTTGAGTAAGTTTCACACCTAATTAATGTCCATCTCTTATATTTGGACATAGAGAAATTATATGGAGTAAAAGTGAACCAGAGAGAAACTGAAAGTATCATCTGAGCTTTTCAGTTGTGTCATTTAAACAGATTGCCGTGCACTCCTCAAATACCTGCAGACTGCCGTTTTTACTGTTAGCATGCTACATGCTATACTAGTTATCCCACTAGCAACTGGTGCACTCCTACTCACACGTGGCAAAAACAAATAAAGCAGAAAGGTTTTTGAGCTAGAACTGGATGGATACATAATCCAAGTTTTAGGGTTCAGTGCATTCCTACACTTTGCCACCTATACTTAAATTTAAATATAAATATATATCCCATCCATCCATCCATCTTCCTCCGCTTATCCGGGGCCGGGTCGCGGGGGCAGCAGCCCAAGCAGAGAAGCCCAGACCTCCCTCTCCCCAGCCACCTCCTCCAGCTCATCCGGGGGAACACCAAGGCGTTCCCAGGCCAGCCCAGAGATATAAATATATTTAAATTTAAATACTTAAGAGAAATTTTGCCTGTGATTTGGTAGAACAAAGTGAATTTTCACCCAGACTGTACCTTTGCTCTGAGGAGGATTCTGAGTGCGATCACGAAGAATGTTGATCTGGTGCACGGCTCCAAAGGGCTCAAATAGCTCTTTAAGTTCTGTTTCCGACCAGGAGCGGGGGATCTGTCCAACAAACATCTTGATGGAGTCGGGGTCTGGCTGGTCCAAGTGCTCCAGCGACCCGTTCATCTTGCCGCCGCTGCCGTTGCTAAAGGGAGAAAAAAAGAAAAGAGAAAAAGTAATATCATAATGCTAGAATATTCATCAACTCATTGGAGGCAGCCCATACTGCTTCAGCAAGTCAGCAAAAAGTACAACAACACAATAACCAATATGGTTTCTGTTCCATTATCTGGTTGAGAACCACTTGCACTCACATCTAAGGACCGTCCCGTTTGACAGCTAACAGTTTCATGTTCATGCTTAGCTTAGAGGAACGTGTCACATAACGATAAACGGAGATGGGAATTGAGAACAGGTTCTTACAGAAAACCAGTTCCCAGTTGTCCAATTTCTTGGACAGCGTGTCTGCTCTTGCACTCTCATTACAAGCAGCTAATTTCA
This sequence comes from Pelvicachromis taeniatus, assembly GCA_015108175.1. NCBI lineage: Eukaryota > Metazoa > Chordata > Actinopteri > Cichliformes > Cichlidae > Pelvicachromis > Pelvicachromis taeniatus. Next base: position 31,074 of record VURO01023454.1, on the reverse strand, counting down.
GTTAATGTGTCAGAGCAGGAAAATAGTGACACCGTCTAGAGCATGGATATGGACCTTTTCTCTCCCTCATTTTTATATATCGATTTTTTTTTAAATTACACAAAAAGACAAGGTAAATGGTGGCAAATTGTAAGCAGGACAGAAATAACCGCACAACACTGCTAACACGACTTTGGTTCTTTGCAAGCATCTGCCAAAACAGCATGCTATTGCTAAGCTAGCCAAGAACCCAGAGTGAAAGCCGACCTCCGCAGCCAGACTTCAACAGGCAACAAGCAGCCTCCCTTTCTACCTGTTCATGTTTCTAAAGCAGAATCACTTTGTATTCTATTAAGAGAAATATCTTAGCGATGTGTCCTCATTAGGGATTTGTATTGGTGTGTGTGTGTGTAGCCTCAGGTTTATATTGTTAAATGGTGATTATGACACTGTGTTTCAGCTATTTTACAGAGTAACATGAAAGTAACATAATGAGTAGTATAACATTTTGCTCTTTACCAGGAGTAATTAGGTAATGTACTGCATTACTTTTAAGAAAAAGTGTTCTGTGTAATGTACGTAACAATGACGTTTTTGAGTAACGACTCCAACACTGATTACAACAAAGGAAATACCTCAAACATGCACAAATATGTAAGCATGTAATTAACTAGCATGAAAGTAATTTATTTATTGCTGCTTAGCAATGGTGATGACTCTCAAAACGGAGCCAATGAGAACCCGATGACAAGCGATAAGAAATCGAATTAATAAGCGATATTGATAATGGAATTGCTAAATTCTTACCAATTCACATCCCTACCAATAAATCTCTAATGCAAATTTCAGAGTGGCACAGAAAGGGCAAACGATCAGCTTCAACAAGTTATTCTTCCAGCAAAAAGGCGATGTCACAATAGTGCCAGTAGTTCAGGCAGATTTAAACAACCATAACAATGCTTTTCTTCTAGATAATAAAAATTAGACCGTTACTAAGGTCATTCAATTTATAATAATAAAAAATAAAAAAAAAAAAAACAAACAGATCCTTTAGGAGACAACCACACACACACACCATCAATTCATGCTTGCAGACTTGAGTACATACTTTCACCTAAACATACTGAGACAATGCAAAGATGTATTAAATGGGTTATACTGCGTCTTTAGTATTATGAAAACTGTATTGTGTTTACTAGATTTCAGAATTCCTACCTACAAGTCAAATGATTTTGCAGTGTGAGCATTTAACACGTATTTAGTCAAGTGCAAGCTGAAACAATACATCGGTTACAAGTTATTGCCAGCTTCCTCTGGGGAAAGCCTTCGGGACAGACAATCAATACCCACCAGTGTACCTGTGACTACAGCATCTTTGTCTCACTCTCACACAGAATCAAACACACAAACAGTTCCTGACAGGGGTAGAGGCGCTGGAAATTATGAATGAGGGTGAAGAAAGACTTTCACGGGAAAATAAATCATTTGCAACAGATTATGACTTCCAATGCACACTACAGATACGCAATATTTCAGAGGTCAGTGAATATCAACCAAAAAACATTTAAATGAATGTTTGTACATTTAAAATAACTATTTTACACACAAACCTCTGGACACGAGTCATCCATCTCTTGCAAAATGAGCCCAGCCGTTCTGCAGAAACACCAAACTCCTTGAGGGACTTAAATGACATGCTAACAAATCACACTTGTGCTCCTGTTCCTCCCGAAATCCAACCCCACACCTCCAAATTAGCCCTCGCCCCCTCCCTCTGAAGGCTTTCAATACATTTGAATGATGACAAACAAAACTTAATTACAAAAAAAACAAACACTACAGTGAAACAAAAACCTCTTCTCCAAAGCGGGGGAAATTGTAGCCCCCTCCCACTAGCGTGTAACAGCTACTCAAAAACAGCACCGCAGACCTCTAAACTTCCAAGAATCTGTGGTTAGCAGGCGGAGATTTTGCGGCGCATCTCCTCCTCAGGCACTTTGGCGATGGTACAGAGAGTAACCTACAGCTTCTTTGCCACAGCAGGGGAACAATCACATATTGTTCCCCCATGCTGGAGAACACTATTCACCGTTCCTCTGCGGCACAATGGACCAAGTCATACAGACGCACTGGAACACGTCGGAGGCTACGTCTGCTAAGGCCACAGAACTGGTGTGTGACACCATTTGTCCATTTCTGCCATTCCGACGCCATTTTGCCATAGGCCCTTTGCTCAACTCTCACAGCACAGAATAAAAATACTGGATTTGTGTCCGAATTCAAAAACATGAAGGCTGCGTATGACACCGTCTCCTTTACTCATTAAACTCCCAAAGGCACTGCAGCTGTGCATAGCTCTTCTGCTATGTGATTATGAGAATACATTCTTTGGGCATGAGTCTGTCGCATTTTTAGTTACAGTAAAAAAATAAATAAAAAATGTACACACACACACACACACATTAGGAAATTATTCAAGGAAGTAAAATTCAAGTAAACAAAATCTATTATGAAACTGCTTCAACATCATGTTGCATCATTCAACATAATCCAGTTGACAACTGTACAGACACCTTTGAATATTAAGGTGACTCCTGCTAACTAAGTATTTACACTTGCACGTATAAAGCGGTTTAAAGTGATGTCATATGCCGCAGTGCTGTTTTGCAAAACCAAAAGCTGCTGGCATTAACCCGAAATAAACATGTAGCTGAAATCCATTCACTGTGGGTCCAGTAAGGTCAGAGGAACTGGGGCATTAAGTAAAGACATACTTTTTTTTTTTCCATAAATGCTTTTTAAGCAAATACATATTCAAATGCCATCACTGCAATTTCATCAACTTTATTGTAGTAGGAGCAACACCAGAAACAGACACATTCAGACTTGGTAACTTTAATTACTGCTATCAATATGACAGGCACACCAACACCGTTTATACTGTGCTAATTAAGGCTGCTCGATTATGGCAAAAATTAAAATCATGATTAACACAATTACGCTATCAGAAAAAGAACATTTTTTTTCAATTTTAATAGTCATGCAGCCAATTTGGGCTCTGGGAGCAGCAAAAATGTGGGGCACTTAAAGACCAAACAAGACCATCCCTGTTAAACCGAATACGACAATAAGATTTCATCCCAATTACCTTTTAATTATGACTGAAAGCTAAACAAAACTGTAACTGGTGTTAAAATTTGATTCATTGGACAGCTATAGCCTCAATAAAAATAAAAAGGCTTTTAAATGTACATTTTACAAGGATATGCCATTTAACAACCTAAAAATGGTAAATGGCTCCGAATTTGTCAGAGCACCCAGAAGTAGATCATCCATCTTAAGCTGTTCTTTATCCATGTTGTGGACAGAGACAGGTGCAGACACAGATGAGTGCTTATTCCTGTTATACTCCTTTGAAGTCCACAAGAAATATGGATGAAGGGTGCACGCAAAGTTGATGCAATGCCATGTACAAAGAGCAAGAGCCACATGCTCACCTTCTCATGACAAAAATCTACAGCAAACACCATCACTACATCCTTCAGCCTGCTTTAAATTATAAAGTGTCCACCCAAGCTCTGAACTGACCACTCACCAGCCCAATACCAGAGGTTTCTCAGGTTCGTAGTACATTTTGATGGGTGTGACGCACCAAAACCCAAGTTTTTCCAAAGCGGCTGCAATTTGGGCAAGTCTAACAGTGTTGAAGATCTTGGCAAATTAAACATCTTGTTTAACATGCACTGTTGCCACACAATTTTAAAACAAGTTGGTTGTTGATGGGAGAAAATTAAAAAAAAAAAAATAAATAAGATTTTGATTGTGAAAACAGGAAACCATCTTTGTTTGCCGTTTCAAGGCTGCAGCTCGAGTGTAAATTGCACCTGATGATGACACGGCATCATATTCGCTGTTATTTGTGTGTTTGAGACAAACAGAGGCTCTCAGCTGAAAGTTCAAAACATGCATTATAATGTAGTCATGTAGTGATCCCAAGCCTCAGCAGACTGACCTCCAGGGGTGTGTTGTGTTGACAAATTTAACCAAACTGGAAAAAGACTAAAACAAAAGCCCTTTACTGTATATATTTTATTTTATTCAGTTTACCAAGTACAAAGTTGTTGGGGGATTTCCCCCCCCCCCCATCCTTCTCAGTCTCAAGTTTCTTCCTTTTCAAACATTGTTTCAGTTTTTGGCTGCAACAACAATAAGATAGTTAAGCTATTCATGTCAGGCCCTTAATAAAACATTGTATAAAACTACTAGACCTACACAAAATGTCGATACTTTACTACAAGTGTACCAGTTAAAATAAATACTGCAATTGATTCTGTCAGTACAGCCCAGCTCTGCTCCCAGCACCACCTGCCAGAGTACTCCCAGACAGCAGTGATGGAGTCTTTTGCTGAGCCTCCACAAACAGCCCTGCGTCGTGGCAGCTCGTTGCGCTCCAAGACGCCCTGCAGCAGCTGACAAGTCATCCAGAGCCACGGCAGTTGCATGCCCACTGCTGCGCCACCCATAAAAACAGGTGATTTATCTGGACCATGTGTCTGTCCTGTTGGTGAGCTCTGACCGCGCAAGTATGCCAGCGACACCTTTTGCTGTGCCCATAATAGAAGGCCAGCCAATTTGCCTGGTTATGCTCGTGATTGTGAAAGCTCAGCGTTGTGTATTTGGACATTACTCATCCCGAAACCCTCAGGGGGTCACAGCAACACCACATGTCACATGATGATGTCGAGTTTTTTCACCATTGCCGATGGAAACCAATCTCACTGCCTACTATTATCATTCATTAAAAATCACAATGTCAAACCATCACAATGTTGCTTTAATTAAAATATGGATCAAGTCTTACTGAAGATGTGTTACAACAGTTATGAGTCTCTTCCTGTTTGAGTGACAGACTAAACTCATTTCATCACCTGGCAATCAGCAGCACGCCGCTTTAATACTTTATTGGGGATAAAATAAAGTTAAGGTTCACACGGAGAACCTGCTGCTTCAGAGAAGAGAGAGAAATCAGTCGACTGAAACAGCTGTTTGCTAGTAATACCCTTAAAAAAGGAAAATCATGAGCCGTTTTTTCCTTTTAGGAAACCAGTGGCCTTATAAGCTGATTCAATGAGACACAGAACGCCGCTAATGCCTCAGTAATATCTCTGACAGCTGTCAAGTAGAACATAAAGACTCTCTCTTAGCTCCATTTATTTTCCCTAACACTACAAAAAACAGGCAGAATATTCTTTCACAGCTTCAATAAAGTTTCATGAGCTTGAGGGAAAAAGAAATACTCCTGACAGGCTTGAAGATGCAACTTAAAAAGATGGCCATAGACAACAGGATTTACAGAAAAACTGTTGACAACAAAAATCAATACAACTCCTTGTTTGTTTTTGCTCCAAATAAACAAAAAATTGTTTTATAACGTCAAGGCAGAAAGGAGTGACTGTGTGTCATTTGATTTCCATACCAAGTGGCTGACCTAATCAGCACACTGTGGTTCTGATGAGGAAATTATTAAAATATTTTTTCTCCTGGCATTAACTCCAATTTAGCTCAAAACAGCCTAATTTCATTGTTGCATTTCCCCTGATGAAGACAGACGTGTTCAATCAGCCTCTGAATGGACTGCGTGTTAACAGACAGCCAGCATCTGATGACAAGGCCCGCCCCATTAGCTACATAATCACACCAAGAGTCCCCGGCGGTTATAGATGGCGATGCTCAAGTAAAGCTTGCATGAACAGTCAAAACGTGCAACTACACAAACTCTCCTCAGTTAGTGTCAGACGGAGCGTCAACAATTAATCTCAAGTGAAGAGACAAACAACCAACTTAATACAGCAATCAAGCCCGATCACTTTGCCTGAATGTGGTGACTTACTCCAACATACATTACACTAACCTGTAACAGAAAACAGAGCACCTGTGATTAAGACAAACCTCATTTTAATTCTCAAAAATTATCTAGCTTTTGTCCTTTTTTTTTTTTTTTTAATTATTATTATTATTATTATTATTATTATTATTATTATTATTATTATTATTATTATTATGAGGAGGAGGAGAAAAATGGAGCATAGAAGGTCGAACACAAATGCACCACTACTGATGTTTCTGCTGTTGTGGGATGGGGAAGTCCACAAGGTTAAATATTACCTGTTCAGGGTTCTTCCTCATTCAAAATGGGCCTCTGAGGAGGAGCATGTAAGCTCAACTGTTCCACATATAGGTAAAGCATTGTTAACTTAACAGGAAGATGGTCTTGTCCCAGCTATTTCTGGCTATCTGATAAACTTCAGTTCCCAAAAGCCCAGTTTAAAATAATGGCTATTAAATCATTTTAATCACAGATCTAGTGATCTTCCGTTCGGGGAAGGCCAAAACCACTAATCGGCAACACCCCCGCCCCAAACATGCAGGGAAATCCCCTGGCTACATGAATTTGCATGCATACCTAAGATATCTCAAGTCATTAATTCTGCTGTGTGATAGTGAAATGGTGTTCCACGTATCACTGAAATGTGTGCACATCAAAATCACACGTGTCCGATTAGTCACAGAATGTGGTCACATAAATTTCAGTGGTTAGATTAGGTCATTGACAGTCCGAGTACAACGGCTCTTTTTTTAAAAATTAAAATACTGCAGAAGCGTGCTGGAAGAGAGACGCCAGCGTCTGTCAGGGCTGACGCGAGAAGCGTCCGAACACGTTTGAACCAACAAATATCTGCCTTTGTACATAAATCAAGCTATAAATTCTTAGTTTAGCAGACTAGCATTTCTGGTACCAACTAGCCAGACGTCTTTTTGCACCACACTTTAACAAGTCCTCATTATTGCTTTAAGAATTTATTTAGTCAATGTGTCAATTTTCCAGTAAAAACAGTTTGACACTAAAACCAGATCAGATAATCCATTATTTTTAAGTGCATTAGATTTTAGTTTATTTTATTTTTTTGCTCATGAAAAACAGCCCACACACCATTATTGTAATCATTTCCACTTCAGTAGTTGTGAAAATGCTCTTGAAACATTACAGCTTTCACTAGTATGGTTTAACCACTATTAATAGCTGACATGGCAATCGTACAATATTGCAGACACGTTTGACAGTTTCAGTTTCACCCCAACAGACTCCAATTGAGAGTTGGCAGAAAATATTGCACATCGAAGAAACAATACTTTAAAACAAGGCTTCCAATTATGCACAAAATTGTATTGTGATCGCTGATAAAAGATAAGCTAATGATCGATTTATCCAACGCACAGATACTCAATGTTATGCAAAAGATCATAGCAAATGAGGGTTGTAATTCTCAAGTGCCTTTAATTTAATCCATTACTCCAACTAATCCCATAGTTTTCTGCTCAAACAGACCTCTTACCTATTTGTTAATCACTTCAGAGCCAACTACTGATAGTCATGGACAGAGTGGGTGACTGTTGTCTTATGCAACTCTGTGCCTCAACGTCTTTTGTTTGCAAAGCTTGCAGAAGCATTTGCTCAACCTTCGATCTCACCACCCCACAGTGGAGATAGAGGATCTCACCGAGTGTTTTGTGACTCCAGGACAGACGATCTTGCAGTTACTGTCATGCTAAAGCAAGCAGCAACAGCAGGAAAAAAAACAAACAAACAAACAAACAAACAAAGAAAAAGAGAAGTAGCAATCCAGATCAGATTGCTGCTCCTTCTGGCCTTTAACATCTGGCTGCAAGGGCATGCATCCACCAGCACCCTGACAGCAAGGAGTGCGAACAATTGGCCCAAGCAGCCATTCAACTCAGCGCCAAGATCCGAGACTTCACACAGATCAACAACTCCCTGACCACAACAAAAAGGGATCACTGTGACACTTAGCTACCCGACATAGCACTATGGCAGTGTCGGCTGCCAAAGGATCATGCTTAAGCCCCGAAAGCCATTCTCGCTGTCAACAATTAGAGAGACAAAAATCAATCAACTCAGTCAAGATGTAGTCAACATAGTCACTTTTAAAAAAATAAAAACAGGGTTAACTGTTTTTTCTTATCACATCCCTGGTCATTTTCTTGTGGCGGAACCCCAGAATGGAGGGAATTTTATTTAGCGGGAAAAAACCTGACAATATTCAGACATTATTTCACAAGAAAACAAGATATCAAAAAGGTTGAACTTAACTGGCTGAGCGTTGATCCTCAGTATATCAGTTTAGTTTAGAAAACATTACACAAAGCCACAAATGTAAATATTTTCAGTTTACTGGCACATTTAAAAAGCTTCTTAAAGCTTAAAAAGCTACTTAATGTGTTTTACAATCCAATAAGCAAATCATTTAGAAATAATGCAACATTTTAGGACTAGAAGCAAAAATATTTTCTTGTTCAATTTATAGTTTACTCTAAAGCAAAACAAAAACATAAAACAACAAATAAGGAGAACGTGATTGAAACATTTAAAGAATCCTTGTTCAGCTTCAGTTCAGTTTCCGCTTTTGTGAGGCCAGGCAATAACAGCCATTTTGTTGCAAACTAGAGAGAGCACTGCTGGAATTACAAACATTTAAATGTTAAACAGTGTCGTAAAAGCAGGCGGTGGTTTTGGAAATGTTTTTGTCAAACAGGATTAGCTGACTTTGTGTCGACACTACTTTCGGGGAGGAAGAGTTACATATGGACCTCTGTACTTTATAAATACCTTTCCTCCCACTTGTTTACATGCCGTGTCACAAGATTTCCATTAATGGCTCAATAATGTAGCAAACCACGTGTTTTATAACGTTAAGTCAGCACTCTATAGCCAACATGGACGGGAGGAGGAAGGGGGGGGTACAGATGCATGCGAGCTGCAGCTAACCATGTTAGCAGGCTCGGCTGCTAGCAAGAGACACGGGGAGGGACAGGGAGTGAGTGCGCCGTGTCCTGCCTGCAAACGAGGCTTACGCACGCTGCTGGGCTTTAGAAACTGAACCCACATTAGTAACGGCTTGGCAACGACATATAATGTTAACAAACTTTAAGGCAACTTCCCACACTTAGTCCGCTGAAAGCGCTTACCTTCAAAGCCCGATAATTGATCGTTTAAACATCTACCGTTTGTTTCGATCGACCGCACTTAAAACGGGAACTTGATCAGCTGTAACGAAGTAACCCAAAGCCCGAGCAAAAACAAACGCAGCATAAAGGGGGACAATATTGGCAGCATACTTATTTCCATATATATATATATATTTTTTTTTAAAGCTACGTTGTTTCTTTTTCTGGACTGATACTGAACGTGTGCTCTCCGGAAGCACATGTCACTTGACTATTGTAGCGCCCAAGCGTCGGATACCGCTGGTAGCAAACTGCGTTTCCAATAAAAGTGACGAGATAAGAGGTTAGCAGCAGGGCCACACTTTACTCAACTGCAATTTATTGTGGTCACATGCCAGTATTACCCAAGTTAGGCTAACAACTGTAACTCCAGGTGAGCGTTTAGTCACCGCTTGCATGATTAGCAACGTTAGCATCCCAGTTTGCTAGCGTTAGCTAACTCCCAACTAGCCCTCAACTGTTTTGTTCGCCTCGCCCGCTTAAAAAATAAAAATGCCATTCGGAGTCTACACCGTGGAAGAGGCGAGGCGGGAACTCGGCACATGTCTTTAGTTGATTTACTTACATTGCGTCGCTCGAAGTCATTAACCGACTTTCGGTGATAGGGAGGAAATCCAGGTTGTACGCCGAAGTCATGCTCCCCCCCCAAAAAAAGAAAAACACACAACGTCTAAACAACGAGAAGCGACGTCCGCTCAACTCCTGCGAGACGGCGAGAAGACGAAGCGGAGCAGGTGCTGGGAGGGGGCGTCTTCTTTAAAACTGCATGAGAGGAAGGGAGGGCGATATATAGAGGGCACCGGTATCCGCCTTATTCCTTCCTTCTTGTTTCTCTCTCTCTCTTTCTCTCTCGCTGTCTCCGAGCGGAATAAATTCAGGCGAGCCGCCGTCAACACTGCACACCGAGCTGCAGCAAACCAGAGGCGTGGTCTCGTCAACAAAAGTCCGAAAGACACGCTGCGTGTTGCTCAACAAGCGCTTCTGCCCCTATCCTAAATGACTGTAAGGTCCCTTTGGAGACCACATGTGGTGCCCTACGGAGAGTTTACTAACCTGTTTTCTACTTTAGAGCTTTTAGCTGCTCTAGCATCGCCATTGCATTCCAATAATGACCCACATTCTGCAACCCTTTAACAAAAAAACGTATTAATCAGATCACGTCGAACCTTATTGTGAAATGAGTCTATCCGAGAACGAAACAATGATCTAATAATCAGAACTGGTGAGCGATTTAAAATGTTTAAATATAGTATCCAGGCCATTACTATCAATCACACTAATGCCACTGCTGTTTCCATATCTTCCCAGCACTCTAAATTAGGCAACCGGGCCTTTTGTTTTTATTGGATTACTTAAATAAATAAGATTATTTCCAGGTTGTTTATTGCCTTGCACTGCAGATAGGTCCATAAATCAATTCCCAGTCAAAAACTTAGACGGGTAAAAATGTCGCTGTTCTTGTCTGCGCTCATTCATGCTTCCCTCAGGGGTCATAGGTCATATTCCCCCTTTGCTTGACTGTTATCTCCTAGGATGTGGGGGAGGGGGGGTTATCTTCCTTTGTCGTGTACACGTGGAGGGAAAGGTAAGGGGCCGCGGGGGGGGGGACGGAGGGAGTGGGGGTGGGTGGACTGTTGTCAAGTGCTGTTTGAGAGACAAGTTGGGGGGGGGCTTGCCTAATTATCAAACCACTCATTACTGCTTCAGCAGCTGCACAGTCCTAAAATATTATTCATAGTGAGCATTAAGAAACATCCCATTTATGAAATCCCACTTAATCCCTGTATCCATAGCAATTTCAAGGCGACCTGGCACCAGTGTTGGGTCTGCTCTATTAAACAGTGCCTGAAAGAGGCTTGTGTGCATAATGTGATAACGCAAACTCTTTTTCCATAAGTGCGGGCGAGCCCACTGTGCAACATGCATCACCTTTAGCTTAAGGGGCTGCTATAAAAAGGTAGGCTAAAGCTCTCTGAAGAATCGGCTTTCATGAAGACGGAGGCTTCTGCAGCATATCCATACATTTCCTTTGATTCGGATAGATCTGTGGGATGGGGGGGGGGGGCTTGCTGAATAGATTTGCTGCAAAAGGAGAAGCGTCGCTGCAAAGAAGGCCACTCACGTTCCCTGTGTTGGTATGTGCTATTAGTTTTTTTCTAAGAGATGTTTAATAGATTGGATTTTACAGGCCTAGTGTCATGTCTAGTTGCTGGCACCTTCTAATACTAGCCTGCCTTTCTTAATCTCAGATTATTACTACTCTAATCCTATCATAATCCTCCACATGTGCCATCCTTTTGTTGTTTACATCAAATGTTTTCTCCCTCATGCAGTGGGAGCTGAAGAGCCCACTCACCCAGCATTTAAATGTGCACCTTTTTGTCATAAAAAAGAAAAGTGCAAGGTGTAAAAATAGGCCAGGTTTAATGTTTTTTAGTTTTTAAAAAGGGCCACGTCGTGTGTTTTTAAGCAGGACGCCTTTAACTTGAAAGTACACTTATTCTTAGCTCTGCCTTTCATGAAATCATTTGTCGAATGGCCGACCAGCTGAAGTGCTCTCAAAATGGAGAGAGTGAACTTCATCTTATCTTTGCTTTGCAGGAAAAAACCCAACTGTTTCGAGATGTACTGAATAAATATATATAGCGCTGCCTTATCTGTGTAAAGTTCCACTGAATGTATGCAAATGCACATGTAAACGTTTCCTCTTCTTGCTTTTAAAGATAATTGATATCTTCAGCTGTGTTTGACTGGCTCAGCACAGTGAGGCCCGGGTAGCTTTCAGCAGACATCCAGTCACTCGTACTGCTCTTCTTCAGTGGGCTGTGCAGTTCAAAGACAAACACCTATTCACTGACACCTACACCTTTTTTTTTTTTTTTTTAAACATTTATTTTCATGCAAATCTACAA
>VURO01023452.1:4907-20587 GCA_015108175.1 Pelvicachromis taeniatus | reverse complement strand
ATGACCTGGGAGTTTTACTGCCTTACTTTCAGTTAATGTATTTTGTTTGCACTATGCATATTTTATATGACTTTAGGTCATTTATTGTGTAAATTCTCAGGTAGGAACTATTGTACTGCATGTTGGTTCCACTGGTGCACCTGAGGGAGATGCACGCCCATGTTGATGTGTGAGCATGGCAAGTTGAAGGAAGAGAAGACAATTTAATTAAGGAAAAGTTGTTTAGCAAAAGTATCTATAAAGTGCTCATTTCTGCCTCAAGGCATGGGTCAGCCAGCGAGGTATGTTTATATGTTATATAGATCATTTTATGTCTTTATTTCACTCGTCTTACTATTTCATTGAATTTTGTTATGTTTTAGTTCGACGGTGGCGTAGTTGTGATCAAGCTGTAACAACCCCAAGTCTTTACAACGAACATTAAAGCCAACTGCCATCAGTAAAAGAACTCTTTATTGACTTTAAGAAGAGGTAGAAGTGATAGCCCACTTTATTTTTCAACTGCTCATTAACAGTAATTTCTAATGAGCCAATCGGCAGCAAATCAATACATTTATGCATGTAGGCATGGTAAAGATGTGTTTTGAATTTCAAAAGGAGCTACCGCTGGGATTTTCCCACATAGCCATCTCTAGAGTTTACAGAGAATCAAGTGAAAAGGATCAAATATCCACGGAGCAGCAGTTCTCTTGAAGAAAATGTCTTGGTGATGTCAGAGGTCAGAGGAGAATGATCAGCTGATAGGAAGGCAACGGTGACTCAGAGAAGACAAAGGACTACAGAACATCTTTGAATGCACAGTGAAATGAAGCAGATGAGCTACAGCAGCAGAAGAACACACCAGGCCAGAATTCACACAAGATCATCAAAACTGGACAACAGAAGATTTAAAAAAATGTTTCCTGGTCTGATGGGAATTCTGCTGCAACATTGGGATGATGTATGAATAAGGCTGCTCCCAGCCACTCCATGAGGTACTGGCCAGTCACAGGAGCACATTCATTGAGAGACTTGGATTACCTTTGATGACACACTGATGACACAGTAAATCATTCCTGCCTGTTGTTAGCTCGCGGTACAATTCCTCCATCTAAAGCACACAAATACACACGTCTGCACACCTGTAATATCTGCACAGAAAAAATAACAAAGCCAATATGATAGGAAGTGCACCTCAACTTCAACTATTTAATTATGTGTATTACAGTGTTTTGTGTTTATTATAGTTATTTTGTTATATTTAGTAACTTTGTAATACATTGTAATATTTGATTTAGTTCAGTTAGTTACTGTTGTTACCGTCTTGGAGCAACTGTGACCACATAATTTTCTCAGGGATTAACAAAGTATTCTGATTCTGCCCTAATGCTCCATATCACAAAGCTCAAGACTTGTTTTTTGAACATGACGATGAGTTTGGCGTGCCCAGATTGCAATCCAGCACCTTACCTTTGGGATGTGGTGTAATGAAAGAGTCATGTCATGGATGTGCAGTCGATGAATGAGCAGCAGCTGTGTCATGCTGTCACGTGGACCAAACTGTATGAGGAATGTTTCCAGCACCTTGTTGAATCAGCGCCATGAAGAATTCAAGAATATATAAAAAGTTAACAAAGTGACCAGTGAGTACCGTATATCTGCTAGTAGTTGCCTGTCTCTTATTGACACCCGTTTCTAATAAATGCCGGGTTTGAAAACATGTCACGACAAATAGACGCCGGTCTCCAATAGTAGCGGGGCGACCTTCGACCCGGAAGTCCCTCCGCGCTGTCGTCGGCCCTCCTGCGTCTCATCACTCAGCCAGCTGTTTCCAATCAGCCGTCATCTATGACCGGCGGCATTTAAGCTGGATGCACGGCGACCGTCAACGTGGGATTATTACACTGAACCGGTAGAGTCTGTGAGCGTAGCATATGATGAACTGTCGGCGAACCTGCTAACTGTGATTTTCTGCTCTTTTACATCCTCTCCTGGAGAGTCGGGCGAAGAGAAGTTTCGGGGAGCACCACTTGTGCACTGGGCTACCACAGACAAGGAGACACTCGGGAGCAAAGGAGGAGCACAATGGGAACTGAATTATTTGTGAACTGAATATGTTTTGGAGCACTGTAAGTAAACGCACTGTCTTTTAACCTCAGTCTAAAAACCGCGCCTGGGTCCTCTTTCCCTCTCACTTCCATGACAATTTCGTCTGAGAAGGGAATAAGAGCCGGTCTCCAACAACCGCCGGTCTCTTTTAAACGCCGGCTGAATAATTTTTTGAATAAGCGACAGGGTTACTATTGGAAGATATACGGTATATAAATACCATTACAGTGGCGAATGTTTATATTTATGATGATCAATGTTTATAATAATCAGGTCCTGTGAGGTGCCCTACGATGCTCAGTCTTACGCTTGGCTCTGTGTGATGTCAGAGAGACGATGTGTCTAACGTGGCCACCTCGGGAACACGGTCCGTGTACCAAAGCTACCACAAAAGATTCCACAAATAAAAACACAGAAGTGCGAACAAAACAGGTCATATTTAAAGTGCACAAAACCATTAGAAACATTTATGAGAAAAATAATTTTAACATAAGATTTGCTTTTGTATTTTTGCATTCATCTTCAAAACTTACCGCCTGCATTACCCAGAATGCAACTCTCTAACATTAGTGGCATGAATTCTCCTGTGTTGTACTCATAGGCACACAGCCTGTGGTTGCTACAAAGCTACAAAAAGGTGTGATCTGCAGTTTTCACCACCAGCTGATGCTTATTCAAATGACATCCACAAAGCTTCCTGTGGAGCTACAGTTTTTATACAACTTATTTTTTAATATATGCACAAGTACTCCCAAACATAAAAGACTTTGATGTGTAAAATTGGTGATGTTCAACTTTAAAAACATTTTGGAAATCATGTAAAATTCATGAGCGCTGAAAAGAAAGTACAAAAATACAAAAACCTGATACATTAAAGTCCCTGCAGGATGAACAGAGCTCATCCTGAAGCGTCCCTCCCTTGTATCCAAATATTTCATTGAACAATACTCAGAAAGCTGTTATTATAATACTAAAAGCAGCAGAATTATGATGCTACGGATGAAAACTCTCTGAATGTGGATGCCTTTTATCCTTTCTTCATGAATTGCGAAGCAAAAAAAAAAGAAAAAGCGAAGGACGGCACAGACGTGTCATCGGTAAAGGAGGAAGTTCTTGATACTGTGAGGGAGAATGAGGCTTGAGGCCCTGTGCAGACGGCTCCTTCCAAGACTTCGACGAATACGCAAGCGACAGAGCTGAGACAGAGAGCAGGGACCTGGGCACAGGAGACAGGTCACAGCTGTTAACACACCTCGGCTGTTAAAAAAGGAAATGAGCGTCCTCTATGTGAGCGCACTTTAAAAACACACCTCTGCTCAGCAGTGCAGCTCTCACTGAGCTGTTTGGCTTCAACAGCTCAAGAGGAGTCTTCCCCTCAGCGTTCCTGCGACACCCATCAGCTCCAAAGTCCAGGAGAAGATGCACAACGTCAACTTCGCCCCCCAAAACTGCAGCATGCAGAGGACTGTCCGGCCCGCATCCGATCTGAACATCAGCTCCTACTCAAACATGCGAACAAAGGGGGTTTAACACCTAACAACATGCAAATCACACAATCCAGATTAAAAACCATCTGTGTGTTGTAAGTGATTTTATATTTAGATAAACTGCAGAGTGTGCCACTAAAAGTAACTCAGAGCACAGCAGGAACAAAAAATGTCAGCTGTATTTAAATATTCTATAGCATGAACGACTGTTCTCCCTTCTGTCGGTTCACCTTTGCTCAGCTATCATCGTTTCAAACATGCAAAATCCAAGACAGACGTGTTAAATGTCAACTAACACCTTCAAGTACCTCGTTTTGTCTGATAAGCAGAGCCAAACTGGACGATATGCAGTCCAGTTTGAATATTTAAGTCCCAAAGATGAAAGGCAGCACAGAAGAAAAGCTTCAGAACGAAGTTATGTCAAAGGAAGAAATCCTCTCATTTGAGAAAACACTAAATGAAATAATTAACTAATCATTACAACTCTAACTCAGTTTAAGAATCAAGAAGTTGTTATCTTTAAATCAGATTTTTTTTTTTTTTAACAACTGTAGTGGAATAAAAGAGCTGTTACTATGTTTGCTGAAACAGCTGTTTGATGGACTTGAACATGTAATTAAAAGAGTGGAAAAAAGTGAAAAGTTTAACTCATTAAAAAAAAAACTTCATCAGACTATTATATAGGCTGGGCCTTGAAGTGTGTTCACTTTTATGACTGTATGTGATTTAAGATGAATCAGACGGGGTTCTGGTTGTTTCACTTCTCATGATGAGTATTGTGGTGTAAAGAGCTTGAAAGAAGGAGACAGCTGGACTGAGGTTGTGAAGATGTTTCACCTCTAATCTAAGAGGCCTCTTGAGTTAAGTTCAGATCAGAACTGAAGAAACATGATGAATGAGAGGTGATACATTCAACTTAATACTTAATATGTCAGCAGTAACAATCAAATATTATAAAAAAGTAATAAACAGAACATGTTTGGAGTAACCATGAAACTCCTTCTAAGTATATTTAGTTTATATTTGTCTTTGAATTTTACTTTTGTTTTGTTTTTTTGAATCCCTTCTTTACCAAAGAGATATTTTGCTACAGCTTGAACGTAATATAAAAAGAATGTAGATGTAAAACAGGCAAAAAGCAAATGTGTGACTGGTTATTATTCCTGACTTATATTACCTGAATACAGCAGCACCTCTACGCAGGCTGCAGCCCGGGCCATGCAGGCAGAGTAGAGTGGCGTCCCAACATCTGGCAGCTCCAGATCGATCTGAGCTCCACGGGACAGCAGCAGCTCCAAGCACTCTCTGTGGTCTGGAAGAGAAAAAAATAACTGCCGACATGTAGTCCACATTTACAACAAGAAATGTCTTGCAAATGGGTGCGCATACTTTTCTTGGCAGCCTCATGGATGGGAGATGCCAGCTGGTAGGTGGTGTGGATGGAGGCACTGTGCTGCAGGATAAGCTTGAGGCAGGCAGAGCTCCCGCTGCTGCAGGAGTTGAAGAGAGGTGTGGCGCCATCTGTTGACACTGCCATTGCCTTAAGAATGATGTCAGGAAATGCATCCAAAGGAACGGAGTGTACTTGGTTTACTTATTCGTGCATGTGACACAAATATACACAAACGCTCAAACAGAGGAAACACACGAGACAACCAACAACTGAAGTCCTCTTTGCATGCATATTTCAGCTTTGACTTTTTTCCAGTGAAAAACACCAGATGTGGTTTAAAGCATGTGAAAATAAAAATCGGTTTTATAGCAGGAGAATCTGTGAATTTTCAAATGAGCTCAGCTTTTTTTGAACTGCACAATTTCAGGCATCCTGTAGTGAAATTTACAGGGAAGTGAGTACGACACTCAAATCAAACAAATCAAGCAACTGAGACGTGACTGATGTGCACATTTTCTTAGCTGTAAAATACTTGGTTTACCAAAAGCACTGCATTAACTATTTAAAAATTGCAGCCATTTTTATAACATCCATCCATCCATGAGATTACTGGGGCACTTACACATAACCCTTCAGTAATATTCTATCCATCCATCCACTTCCGCTTATCCTATCTCAGGGTCGCGGGGGGCGCTGGAGCCTATCCCAGGTCCTGAACTCAGGAACTTCTTGTGAGGCAACAGTGCTAACCACCGTGCCGCCCTACTAATATTCTAATTATTTAAAAATTTAAAGGAACAAGCCAATACAATTTTAAATATAGGAGTTGTTTTTAATACTTGAAGGACTCAAGTTTACTCTCTTGTGAGTATGCCAAGTCTTTATCAAACGTACAATGATAAAATGAGTTGTTAGATTTCCCGCGCCCCCAGTGTTTTATTAGTGCATGTGAAGTTAAGGATTGTGTTTCAATCAATGAAATGCTTATTAAATGAAAAGTGAAGGGATCCACTTTCATGTATGATCAAAGCAATGAGACGGTACATATATTATTAACACTAAACAAAATATCAGATAAAATCATTTGTTTTAAGAGTGTAAAAATAATCTTTATTTGGAAAAAATACTTTTTGTGCCTGCATTTCCAACCCAAATGCTCTCAATTGAATATATTTTTTAAAATGGAGCCTTTTCTGTGACCTCTTTAGGGCTCACCTGTAGATAATTTCAAAGGTTTGAGGTTCTGAAACGTGTTTGAGAACGGTTTCATTTTTTTTAATGAAACCTCAGTGTTTAACAGTACAAGTTAAACAAGTTAAACAGTATCATTTTCCAAGTCTTTGTTTTTCTAAGAAAGAGTGAGTCAAGAGTGAGCAATTATGATCATGTCACATCACAGTTATGCTGACCTTACATTTGTTTTGGACAATATCCAAAGGTTCTACGTCTCCATCAGGCATCAAGTTCAAAAAGGATAAGGAAAATAGAAACTTGTCTGTCTTTTTTGATGACAGAAAAATTAAACAGATCTTACGTTTGCTCCATTATCCAGAAGGAACTTGGCACAAGCGTAATGACCCGCGAGGCAAGCCTCGTGGAGGGGCGTGACCCTGTCCATGGTGACTGTGTCCACATGGAAGCCCTGCAGGGGGAGATCATAGGACTTTCATTTTACTTCTTTTCAAGAAGTCTTTGGGTTGTGCACTGTAAGTACTCAACGTACAAATCAAGATTTAAGGTTACCTGAGCGATGAGGGCCCTGAGGTGAAGGAGTCTGCCCTGAAAGGCCGCTTCGTGGAGCGGAGTTCTGTCAGACCAGAAGTCTGAGACACAGAGAATCGAATTAGTTACGTTTCCACATTCAGAAAGCACAAAGACCAAGATCTCCTTCTCTCTCTCTCAACTGTAACCTCATTCTAATACTTGTTTTTCTGGTTTCTCAACATTACCCCAACTCTAAAATGCTAAACGTCAACTTCGCCCAACATCAAATGCAACATCAAACATTTACATGGAAAGCTTTTAGGCCTGAAACACTGTGACGCAAAAAACCCCCCCCCAAAAAACATACAAACATTAAACTCACCAGCCATGAGCGAGTTACACACCAACTCTCTGTAAATGGACAAAGGCCTTTCCCAAGGTTGCGACCACAGGGAAACATCTGTTTGCACAGCAGCCATGATGAAACTGAAACAGCAGCAGATTCCTTCTCCTCTGTCCACTACTCCAGCTCACCCAGCCAGATATACAAACCTGAATCCGGCCTTCCTTGCTCTCTTATCTGGGTCCTTGGTCACCTCCCCCACATTACCACCTTCAACCCACTCTCACCCCTGTCCATGGACCGAGTTAACGGTATGTGCATACATTACATTACAATAGCTGCTAGAATGGTCCTGAGGCGCCTTCAACAAAGCACTTAAAGACACACAGATCAGGTCAAGCTTCTCATACTGTAGATATTCAGGTCATACAAAGAACAGCATCTCGCTGGCTCTATGTGCATCTGCACCATCTTTTGTCAGAACAACACATTATCAGCTAAAGGCTCCATAAATATATTATCGCCACATGAACTAAATGAAATGCCTTAAACTAACTAAAAAAAAAGAAGTGCTTAGTTCAAACAGAAACATACTGAACTTCTTCGTTAAAACACATTAGGGCTTTAAGCAGGCAGGATGTGATGTTTGCCTTTCTCCGTTTCCGTTTTGCAAATCCCCGTCGTTGACCCTGAAAAGCTACACCTCTTTATCACCTCTGTGATTTTCCTTACAGTCAGACTTGTCTGCAAAAGAAACTTTATCTGATGCCTCTCCAGGATCTGCAAAACTGACATGTGAAAACAGAGTACATACCATATGTATTAGAAAGTACACTTTACTTCTCATGTGTTGTCTGAAAATTTTCTTATCATTTGAAAAGAAAAGAAAAAAAAGCTCCCAGGTTTCTTAAAAATAACTCACATCTAAAGAGCTGAAACACAGGAGTGGCAATCAAGAAATCTAGAAGCTACTTTTAGACACTTCCTCATTCACAAGGGTACAAGTGTGTACACCGCTGCACTACAGAGCCGTGGCATTTGTGATAAACAGACATGCTCTGACACGCTTCAAAGCAGTGGATTTTATTTAAAAAACAAATTCTCTCGATAAGTAAGTTACTGCAGCTTTGTTTCCCTGTGAGCTTACAAGCAGCCAGCCCTTTACCCCCTCTGTTCAATGTCATCTTTACATCACTGTATAACAGATTTAAAAAAAAAAAGTGCTTATAAATTCTCAAGGAGTGCAACAAATTCCAGTTACTTATAAAAGTATCTTCCACCAGCTCCCTTTTGGTGAGTAAATGTAAACAAAATGTTAGTCCGCACCATAAATATCACATACGATACTTATATAAGCAGTTTGAATTGCGGCCGAGGTACTGAGGTCACTGCCATCAACTTTCTGTTTCTGCTGCTCTCTCCGTGGCATGTCAGGAGTAAGCGTCATTTTTATTGCTCTTTTCCTGCCTCCACTGTTGTTGAGGGCCGGAGGCGTCGACGGCGAGATCCATGAACCCATCTGGCACCAGCCACTGCAAGAGCAGCAGGAAGAGGAAGTCCAACACGGCCACAAAGGCAAAGATGGAGCCAGCGACGGGGCCGCAGTGAGCCCTCAGCCTCCGTAACCGTCTGTCCAGGGGAAGAACTTCCTCTCCGACCACCCTGTCGTACACCTGACAGGGGAAAAAAAACACACCGATTACCTTGGTGTCATTCAGTAGTTAAACATGTAAAAATCACCACCTAGGCATAAACTGGATTACATGTTTTTGTTTGAGGATTAGATTTGGATTTGTTTTAGAAATAAAAAAAAACTGAAATAGACTTTTTGTTGTTGTTTTATTGTGTTTATTTATTTTTTAAATGCTGTGAAAGAAAAAGAAAAAAAGATGGCTGATTACAGAATAGAAAGTTCTGTATTTTAAAAACCTTTCCTGCTATTTGAGTATAAGTTTTGAGAGTTCACGAGGTGCACCTGAACGTGCCGTGATGTTTCACAGGCCAGACTTCACGGATGACAAAGTGCACTTTTAACACACTGCAAAGGCTCTAGTTGATTTTTTTAAGTAGTGCAATTGTTTAACAGATTGATGTAGCAATGCCAAGTACTTTGAAGTGTAAATAGAAAAAAAACCCAACTGTCAGCTCTAGCTGCCTTGCATGAATATGAAGCAAAAGTTCAAGAGAGAGAGTGAAAGAGCGAGAGAGCTTCATACACGAATTTGCATACAGCTGAGGTATTTCTGTACTTTTTAACAGCAAATTTGGTAGAGAGTGGGTGCACTGACACAAAAATAGCCATAAGAAATAATTAATGAACGAGCAAAGCTTCTCTCCAGGTTAGATGTGTTTGAGCATATTGTACAGTTAAAAAAACGCTGTGCGTCAGCGTTATCTGTTTAAACTCAAAAGTTTATATCCATGAAACAACAGAGAGTGTTTTTTGAAATCAGATGCTGTGGGGAATGTTTACAGAAAACATGTTGACACAAAGTCTGATAACCTGGACACCTTATCTGATGTTGCAGTCGTCCAATGAGATATTTGATCAACATTCAGAGTAAGTGACTTTAAATGACAATTTTGACTTGACAAAAAAGTCCTCTTGATTGAAGAGCACACCTGTGTTACGCTTTAACAACATTTTCTTTAAAACTGTAAAACAAGCTGTTACATGCACACAGGTCCAGTGTGTGTGTGTCTTTGGTGAACCTACTTTCTCGGTCCTCTCCGCAACATTCCTCCAGGTGTAGAGGTTTCGCACACGCGCGTGAATGGAAGCAGGCGACGGGACATTGCCCGATCGTTGCCGAGCAATGACCGTTTCCAGACCGGTGCACAATGACCGGACGGTGGGTTCACACAGGGTAATCAAATCCTCAGGTAACACCTCAGGAATGCCTCCCACACGAGTGCTAACCACCTAAGAAAACAGAAAGGAAAAATGGATGCTGACACACGCAAAAAAACAGAACAGAAAAAACTAAGTTTTCCTGAAGTATAAAATATGTCATGGAATGATTATTAGCAATACTCCACTATGTTACAAAGGTCTCAAGTGTGTTTGACCTCAAGCTAAATCTAGCACCACAGCTCTTTGTGGACACCTGAAAAAGGAAGCTCTGCTGTACCTGGAGCCTCAAACAGTGATGTCAGGGTGTATCCACTTTCACATCACTATCGCAATATGACAATTTCAATCAAAAACGCACAAAGTTATAAAGATTAAGAGTCATGGAAAATGAAATACACTGGCTAGCCCCGTTATTAGGTACACCTGTTTAGCTGCTTGTTATTGCAAATACAGTGGAACCCCGGGTTACAAGCAGCTCTGTATACGAGTATTTCAATTTACGAGCCGCGATCAGAGCAAAATTTCTCCCCGGTGTACGAGACCTGCCTATTTTACGAGCCGAGCTCCGATACGTCACCGCTGTAATAATGTGAATTATTGTTTATAAGATGATTTGTTCCACAGTGGATTGTGTTGCTGCACGGATGTTTTAGAGTGTGACACGAGGAAGTTGGTGTTGGGCCGGAACGTTAAGCTGTATGCTGTTGATGTACATGGCAGAGAGTTAACCTGAGTCACCTGACTTATTAATAAACCTTACTACCCCGTTGGGTAGGAAATAGATATTCTGTCGTGAATGAGACCAGAATATAACAACCGCCAATTTCCCCTTCGCCTTCCTTACCCGGAAACTTCTACCCATAGCCATTTCAAGACTTATTATCCCTTTGATGACACCTGCTTGGCTCATGTCCGTACGTACAGTTAAGAAAGTGCAATTTTAGTTTTGTTTGAAGTTTAAGAAAGTGTTGTTTTAGTTTTACCGTACGTGTACCGTACCTATCGTGCCTCCTCCCTCCTTTCTCAGCCGTTCTTGCCGTTAACTGCAATGGTCTGCCGCCAAGGTAAGGTTATATTTGCTTAAGTTGGTTTAGCTTTTATTTAACTATATTTACTAGTATTTTGATGTTTGTTTCTTATTTAAAAACACGTTTTTTTTCTCCATTATTTATGATATTTTGGGGACTTTTCGGGAGGGCTGGAACGGATTAATCTAATTTCCATTATTTTAAATGGGAAAAATTTGATCGGGTTACGTGCAAATCGGGTTCAGAGCTTGGTTCTGGAATGGATTAAACTCGTAACCTGGGGTTCCACTGTATCTGATTGGCTGAAAAGAAGAAAATATCCCGCGGGCAGGAGTTCTCTGGGATTAAATGCTTTGCTGATGTCAGAGGTCAGAGGAGAATTGGACAGATTGCTGTAAGATCATAATAAGGCCACAGTAACCCAAATAAGATAACTTGTTAGAAGACCACACCAGGTGTCACTTCTGCCTGCTAAAATCAGGAAACTGAGGTTACAATTTGCACAGGATCACCAAAATTGGACAACAATGAAACAGATGAAAAAAAACATTGCTTGCTCTGATGAGTCGATTTCTGCTGTGACATTCAAGACGGTGTGAACATAAACGCATAGATCCATCCTGCCTTGCATCAACAGTGTAGACTGGTGTGGTGGGGGGTTTTCTGGTACACTTCAAGCCCCTGAGTACCAGCTCAGCCCTGATCTTAACTGAGTACTTTTGGTAACCATGTCCATTCATTTATGACCACAGCATGCCCACCTTCTCATGGGTGCTTTCAGTAGGATAACACGCAATGTCACAAAGCTCAAATAATCTCAAACTGGTTTCTTGAACATCACAATTAGCTCAATGATAGCATGTCAACACGGACCAAAATGTCAGTCATTTTCAGCACCTTGTTGAATCTGTGCCATGAAGAATTTAGGCAGTTGTGAAGGCAAAACAGGTTCCAACCCAGCATTTGCGAGGTGTACCTAATAATGTGTCTGGTAAGATTATATGAGAGCAATCATCACAAGTATCCAACAGCTTTCCAAATAAACTTGACTTTACTGGAATATTACTAATAAAATAATGTTAGAGTAAAAAATTCCAGGCTTGATTTTACTAAATGCATTGTCTTTAAAAACATTTTTATTGACAGATTAATTATTGATTGAGCTCAAGGTGTTAAAGATAAATGCGTATATCGGTCTTTTCGCAAATATATACTTCCAACAGCATTCACACTTTACACTACAAGTTGCTGCATTGTATTTGTCTCCTTTCTTCCTCTGTGTTACGGCACTTTATATTCACCTTTGTGTCTAACCTCCGTGTCCCAATAAATCACAGATAAAGAGTGATTACTCGATGTGTCTTCCCATTCGTAGATATTTTTTGTGTAATCTCTGTACGCATATCTGTGAAAGAATCTGCAGAACAGGCTTCTGACCCCAGAGTGTAATTCACCATACAGTCTGACTAAGAAAGTTCAAAAGGGTATAAGGTTATTAAATGCCGCATACGTGTATTTCCCCGTTTTTCCCTCCCCATAGATGTGAAAACTAAGGATTCCCTCTAGTACGAAAGAAAAACAAATGGGCCTGTTTGTTAGCTTGAAGGCATTTTCATCCCAAAAGAAATTACACTCCCAACTGTGAAATCCCAATTCTCTGGAATAACATGGAGGTGTGGATAAGAGGATTCTTTCATGGTTTCTAAGGTTACTTTTTTCCATCTGTGGGTCTAACGTCACAAGATAAATGAGAATGACATTTCTAGTTTCTGTTCCTCCAGCAATAAACCACATTAAGTTCCACTGTGATGCGGTTAGCGGCTGTCTGGCATTTGCTGCTCTTACATAAAGGTCTATCCTCGCTCTCCCACATCTCCCTCATGTACTCAAGGTTTTTTAAGCAGCAGTATGAGATGAGCTGCCACCTACGAGCACACGCCACTGGTGAATCTGCCACAAGAACACTTCAACATCTTCAGCTTGGCTCTGCTCGGCCGAATGGGCTTTCAGAGAGCTGCTTTTGTGATCTGAGAGTGCCTTGTCTTGATATAGTCTCATTTTTATTATCACATTGTTATATTCTCTCTAAAAAAAAAAAAAAACTAGAAGCTTATTTGCATTTTTTGCTTACATTTGTGACATGAACTGAGCTTAAAGTTTAAAGATTCAATGTTAGATTAACTTTTGCCCCTCGGATGACTTCTGAGGGCAACTTCGGTCATAAATCTGGCCTGCTTCCCAAAAAATGACTGGCTGTGCATCATTAACTTACAAGACTGGCGCGCTACATGGTGAGTAAACGAGAGTGCCTATTTCAAATCGATACTATGATAAAGCTAGAGGGAAAAATTACACCATGTAATGACAAGTGTGTACAAGTTTACCCCTCAGTCTAATAACATCATGTAGCTATTCTGGTTAAACCATCCTTCAGGTTGTGGCATGTTCGTAGCAGCAAGATGTGCCCTCTCTCATTTGAATTAAAGATATTTTCTTAAATGTTTGCTGTGTTTATCTAAAAAAAAACAACAAAAAAACCTCTTCCTTTCTGTCACTTTAAGTGAAATAAAGAAATCCTGACACCGCAAGTCACTGCTACCGGACTTCATATCCTAGAGCTTAATAAGGATAGGGGCCAACCTGCAGTCCACAGCTGGCTCCCTCCAGAATGGCCATGCAGAACGCTTCAGTCAGCGACGTGTTGAGGAAGATGTCGCCCTGAACCAAAACGCCGCGCACGTCTTTGTGCTCCAGAGCGCCCAGCAGACGTACCCTGTGCAGATTGAAACACAGTGGTAGCACCTTTACTCGGGAGCCCAGTGACTGATCCTGGGTTTATCTACTAATCTACAATCATTTCCAGGTGTTGTATAAACGTAAAGGAAACACAAAACAGTGCCAGTAAATTCCAGTTAATTAAATTTGATAACAATGTCAGTTCTTTAACATACCACAGAAAGTTTCTTAATATGACTATTACTGAGATTTGCTCCTATGAAAAGAAAAGTAAACTAAAAGCTGTAATATAGACACAATATACATACTAACACTTAGACTTGCTTTAATAGATCCTAAAAGATGCCGACATTATTAATCTCAGGAAATAAGCGCATCCAGCAGTACCTGTCATGCAGTTGGTATTTCTCCCTCACTTCCTCCAGAACAATTCTCTTTGGTCCCTCTCCACCAATCAGGAAGTGGAGGTAAGGATGTTTGAGACAAAGCTCTGGGATTATTCCACCAAGAAGATCAATTCCTGCACAGAAGGATAGAAAGTGAAGACTTCCTTCCACTATTAGAGTAACGCAGTTCTCTACTGAGGTTCAGATGTATGGTAAAGGCAATGGCTATTTTACTAACTTAGCACATTTCATTACACGTAACCTTAATTTCCTTAAAACAGAAGTAAGAGGAGGTCTATAATATCTTAAGTGAAAACAAACTTTACAAAGAGATAAAATCCAAGTTTACACACACACACACACACACACACACACACACACACACACACACACACACACACACACACACACACACACAGCCTGTGATTTGATTGTCGGCACAGATGTAAGTCATCTTAGGTCAGCAGGCACCTTGTTCCAAAGAACACATCTACAGTAACGGTAAGCTTTCTTGGCATGCTTTAATCTTATTCTGGGAACAATGAAAAGATTTACACCTGATGACCTGAGAGCTCTAGGTGTAGCGCATCTTATTGCCCTGGGAGGCCAAAGCAGTGTGAGTTTTATGAACCAATAACAGGATTTTAAGGGTAATTCTGCATTGAACTTGGAGCCAAAAAAGTTGTAGGGAAATATATTTACAGTGTATGTAAAAGATTCTGAACAAGTTGAAGTCATCCCACTGATGTACTGGATAATCCTGTTAAGACATTACTGAGTCGGGTCAAGACAAGACATTTCTAACTTGTATGTATTTCTTAAGTAACAGAAAGCAGTTCTGACAACCTTAATATGATTATGAAAACTGAGATCGTCCTCCAAAGTAATGCCAAGCCAGGGAAGAAGAACATCACATCAAGAAGGCCCTGAGTAAATGTGGTTATTCCAGCTGGACATTTGTCAAAGCTGGGAAGGCACCTAAAGAAAGCTCCAGCCGATCCAGGAGAGAAGGACAACCGCTGCCCAAGCAAAAATCCGGAATGATCCCGTCTGTGTCAGTATCAGAACTGCTGAGACGCATTTTCTCTAAACACAGCGCCTTTGTGGCTTTTAAAGACCAAAACACGCTGCGCCAAAAATTGGCCCACCCCAAGGATCGGGTGCCCCGACACAAACAAAGTAATATAGTGAAAAATAATCTCTTGAAACTAGAGAATTTTCACTTGTTTTAAGTGGAAAAATCTGCCAGTGGAACAAGATATTTTTGCTTAAAATAACTTAAGCAAAAATATCTTGTTCCACTGGCAGATTTTTTTCCCCACTTAACACAAGTGAAAATTCTCTAGTTTCAAGATTCAGTGTCTAAAAACAAGTTCCTATATCTCACTGAGATGTTACTCTTTAGCTGATTGTGTCTTATTTTTTTTATGAGATTATTTTGACTAGAAATAAGACAAATATACTTAGTAAGATTTTGAGTTTTTGCAGTGCACCTACAGGCCAGTGGACACTCTTTCAATGATGAGGATGTACACATCCTGGAAGGGAGGAACGCTGGTTTGAGCAGAGAGTCAAGGAGGCCATTTACATGAAAAGGGAAAGTCCATCTCTGAATCGAGGAGGGGGCCTAAGGGTACATCTTTCTCCATCTTACAATGCTG
>VURO01023445.1:0-15867 GCA_015108175.1 Pelvicachromis taeniatus | reverse complement strand
AGAGAGGGGGCACACACACACACACACACACACACACACACACACACACACACACACACACACACACACACACACACACACACACACACACACCAAAGCTATAAGTAGTGTTTTTGCTATTAAAGGCATAATTATATTTTTGACCCCCCACCCCCCCAAAATACCACCACCCCCCACCCCCCCAAAATACAGTTTTTTTTTTTTTACCAGTTTGGTGACAGTGGTGCAGAAGTAGATATTTCTCATTATCCCAGTCAGAAACAACCTTAATGTCACAGCGAGTTTGTAATCAAAGACTGTGAGATGTGCATGTATGCTTTTGTTTTCCACTTAGTTCGTCTTTGTGCTTTTCTTCCCGTCTGTCCGTGTGTGCCTTTCCTGAAGGTGGGAGATCAAATGAAGCTGCTTCATAACTGCTGGTCTGAACTGCTGGTCCTGGATCACATTTTCAGACAAGTGCAACACGCAAAGGAAGACAGCGTTCTGCTGGTGACCGGCCAGGAGGTAACAACTCCCTCGCACCACTTCCCATAAGCGCACCACCCAGTGTGCTTCATGCAGAGGAGGGTTTTTTAAGTTTTTGTATAAAATTATATATACACTATGTTTAGTATATATGTTATATTTAATATCTACTTCTAAGGTATCTACTTCTACTATCTAAGGTTATAGGAGGCTATGGTTAGCTTTAAATAATATCAGTAGCTCATATTTTAATGCAAAATCCTATATGGAGCATATATGTCTCATCAAAAAACTTTTTTTTTAATTTACAATTCACAATTAGTAGTGAAATTCATGTTAGCAAAGTTAACAGATGTAAACTCTGGAATGGCTGTTTAACCACTTAATGTCTCAAAGTCCAGTTTTCCAATGAGCAGTTTAGGGTCAAGGCTTTCTTCTCTTTAGGGTTTCAAATCACGGATCCTGCAATTGATGTTTTTTGTCTTTATTTAATTCATCTCACTCATACATGAGTGTTTGCAAGCATGTATAATTGTGCTGGTTAGACTATGATTACTGTGAGGTGCAGGGGATATGGGCTTTCCCCTGGGATCAATATTCTCCACAAAATGTGTGTAGTTAACCGTGAGGAACAAGTAAGCTTTAGTGCTTGGAAAGTAAAATACTTAACAATACCTGACACTGTGGAAAAAAAATAAAATGTCACATCTATGTTCTCAAAGGTGATCCAAGAAGCCTTTGGGTTGTGAATATAATAGTGTTATTGTCCACCTGCCCACCGCTGCCCCGGCGAGGGGTCGGAGTGGACTTTTTAGCCACGTACTAATTAAGCAAACGCTTTAAGTTTGCATTTCAAATTTCCTCGTGAGAGGCAAAAAATTCTATGAATCAAATTCTAACGTGCTAACCTGGGAGATATTTGACTTCTGCTAAATTCTCGTGACTATAAGAAAATAATCAGTAGCCCGTGTTGCAGGTGGAGCTGTCGTCTATCCTGTCGCAGGCTGAGGGGACACTCTCCAGTCTGGTCCAAAGAGGTCAGGAGCTGGCAGCGAGGCTGCGGGTGCTACAGGTCGACCGCAGGGAGATCGCCTGTCTGAAATTCCTCCTCCTTTTCAACCCAAGTGAGTCATCTTGTTTGTGCATAATTGCTGCAATACCATGAGAGGATTCATTATAAAAGCAAATGACCACCATGCGGCACCATTATCGTTGCATCTATCTAACTTACTATGATGTTTTTCACAAACTGCTGATAAGTTTCTCAGGCAGCTGAAGGAGCAGACACAATACAAATATTTCAGATAGAAAGTCTCTTCTTCTAAAAATAATTATTTAAGTACAGTGAGAGTGAACCTTTTGACCTATTTTGCAAATAAAACTGTTGTGAAAAGTGTGGACTTATGTGTGTGGTAAATCACGTATTTTTCAAAGGCTAGCAGATGCAAAAATCAATCAACTTCATGGAGCTGCACAGCCATACTGATGCTGTCTTTTCTCAGATTGTGAATAGCAACACTGACATCCTAATGAAAAAAATATCACAATTGCAGATAATCTGCAGTAGCCTTTTTATCTATAAGGTTACAAGTGTTTTCCAAACTGGCCTTTTTCCCTCCAATAAATTCACTTAATTAAATTTCTCGGCTTGACAAAAGCTGTTATTAACAAAGACATCCTCCTCCATTGTCCACTAATGGCATTCAAAAGAAGCGTAATGGATGGGTCTATCATTTGATAGCAGGACCGGCATTCATGTAGCGGCTTGTGCAGATGGAGAGAGCATAAATGTGGCTCGAACAGATTCCCTGAAGTGTTTGCTGTTTAGCGCTGGCAAAGCAGGGAACAAAGAGCTTTTTGAATGAGGAGAGCACTTGTCATAGGCAGAAAATATTTGCTGCCTTTGCCAGTGGCTCCTTTGCTTGCTCTGTTGCTTTCCCTCATCTTCAGAGTCAGGTTTGTCAGGGGTAATTTAATTGCCCTTAAGCAGTTTGAAAAGATGATTCAGAACATTGATTCAAAACATTTAATTACTGTGTGAATGGATTCTCAATGATGGGCTCAGCTGATGCTGAATGCCAGTCCACCAGAGGGCTAGGCTATTGTCTCACATGCACCACGCACACATAAAAACACACACGGAGCCACCCACACACAGTCACCTTACTAAATACACAAAGTATAGGTGCAGCATACACATAAAGCCTAGTACATAGTATTTATCCCTTAAATGAATAGTTTATGAGCTCTTTGAAAGCGATTTTGAAATAAAGCTTCAATATTGGAGTCCTGCTACACGGAAAAAAAATGTTTCTTTTCTTGGCCAATTCTGGTTGTCAGTAATGACCTTTTCAAAGGTAACCTTTACGTCCAAATTTGGTTAAAAAGTGAAGCTGTTTTTTATAACCTCAGAAAGACAAATTAAAAGAAAAACATGTTATTGTTCAAAAGCTGAAATTGAATACAGATCAGACCCTGATCACTGGTTGTGATCATTGTGTGTTACATGTTGAACTTGTATGGCCCTCAAATCAGTAGACTTATAATTTCTTATTACTTTTTTGCCACACCCATCCAAATGCTGGTTATGGCAGATAATGGCCCCTACCTGTGCCTGGTTGTGTTGGAGGTCTCTTCCTGTTAAAAGGACTTTTTTCCTCCCCACCATCACCACCACAATTTAAAATGTCATGGGACAGCTGTTGGGCTCAGTTGGTGCTATATAAATAAAACAGTTATACTTTCTACTGCAGTGTTTAGCACTGACAACTCTCATATGGAGAAAGGTCTGTATTCAGATCTGCTGGGTGTTTGAGGAGTGCACGTGTGCTCAGCGCTCTTCCTTTGTACAGACACGAGCACCTGAAAAGGCAGATTTTCACTGTGCACCTTTTTAACCAAAAGTGTTGTTCACTGTTGTTCAGAGGTGAGTCAAAAGTGTCCTTTTAACACAACAAACAACAACGACAGAGCTTGGAGAAACAAAGACCTCGCCTGCATTTATATTCTGATACCTGTGTCATAACGAGCTGTCGTCAGCTGAGTTCATGTTACTGATAATTCTGCAGCAGAGATGCTCAAACTGGGCTGAAATGAAACAGACATGAACCTTCAGCGTCATCAAACAGCTAATGATATTGTTGATTCATCCTTTTGTGCTCCTGACAACCTAGTCCTGCCCTTCGAGTTAACAGGATTGTTTCCTCTGGGTCTGCACGCTACGACTCTGGCGGTCTCAGTTTGTTTTCTGATGCTATTGGTACAACTGCAATTTCAAGGTGAAAATGTGCAGCTGTGGTGAAGAAGAGAAAACCCTGTATATACATGTAAAGCCAAGGCTAACTTACAGAACACAACAATAGTTATATACCGAAGAAACGTTTCTACGTGAAAATGGTCTTCTCTAACACAGAACGCTGACGGCTATGATCAGTTGGAATGGAAATGGCTCCATAAGCCTTTCAAAAGCTCACTAATTTTCACATTGGTGTGAAAAACAGACATACACATGTTTTTTGTAGCATCTCACAGTCCTCACTGGTCTATTGCATTTAATAAGCACAGAGTTAGTTTTTGATAATAAAACTTTAGTGTGAATAAGACAGAACATTTCCAGAACAAATCAAAAATTGAAATCTTGGTTAAGTTATTTTACTTCAAATGGCTAAATGGTGGTGAGTCATCTCTGCTCACCCACCAGGTGTCTGGTGACCCGTGTAGGGTTAGGTCTACGGCTTAGTTATTTTTTTAAACAACAAATCCCCCCAAAATCGACGTTTTTGTTAACCAGGAGCCGTCTGGCATCTGATGTGCTGTTCCTGCTCTACAGTGTACTGACTTCATCCCCATTTATATCTGCCACAACGCTGAGAAAAGGATTGTGTGTGTGTGTGTGTTTGTGTGTGTGTGTGTGTGTATAATTTATATAGTTTTGTATGTTGGCTTGAACGAATATTTTTTGTACACTGATTGATTGACTTTGGAGATGTGCATACATATTTTTTTTTACATAACATCCTCCATGTCTGTCATTTTACTGGGTACGGTTTAACATCCATTACAGAATGTTTGCATACTCAGAACAGGTTGCCAGATTTGATATATGAGAAATATCAAATATTCATTTGAAAGGTCACAACATGTCTCATTTCTGCTGTGAAAATGTGCCTGTTTACATATAACTTTAAACAGAGTACAAACCAAATCAACCTTGGTCTCCACCTTGGACAGCTCAACGGTGATGTGGCGTATATTAATAAATGAATGATTTCTTTTTCCACTTGTCAGCCGGTGTGTAATTCCTCACACATTAACCAATTTTGCTCTTTGTGTATATTTAGATGTGAAACTGCTGGAGAACCAGGCGTTTGTGGAGGGCGTCCAGGAGCAGGTGAACGCTGCTCTGCTGGAGTACACCCTGTCTGCCTACCCTCAGTTCCAAGAGAAGTTCAGCCAGCTGCTGGTACGGTTGCCGGAGCTGCGCTCCCTCAGCACGCAGGCCGAGGACTACCTATGCTACATGCACGTGAGTGGAGAGGTGCCCTGCAACAACCTACTGATCGAGATGCTGCACGCTAAGAGAGCGTGTGTGTGAG
Organism: Pelvicachromis taeniatus; assembly: GCA_015108175.1. NCBI lineage: Eukaryota > Metazoa > Chordata > Actinopteri > Cichliformes > Cichlidae > Pelvicachromis > Pelvicachromis taeniatus. Next base: position 10,807 of record VURO01023445.1, on the reverse strand, counting down.
GAGCAAGAGCAGGACGCTCCGCCAACATGTATTATTTGTCTAGGTGAGAGTGAGTGTGTGTGGAAGGAAAAGAGTGAGTGACAACAATGTGGAATGACGCTAGGCAGGTTCCCCCGGGGTCACCTTTGTGACGCGTTTTTTTGTCTTGAGCTGGATGGAAATAAAAAAAAGTGTGCAAATATAAAGCTACATGTGTGCTCAACGGTAGTTTTCAGATTTTGAATATTAATGTTTTCATGTCCCGCAGAGCTACATTAATGTGACCTTTATAAACTGGATTTTCTAAATTGTTTTCAAGCATCTAAAGTTGGTCCTGCGTATAGAGTCACAGTCTATCTATTCTGAGCAAATATAACATGAATCCCAGACACTCCACAGAGCTGCCCATCAAACAGTTACTCTTTAGATACATGCCATTTACATTTACTGACTCAATCTGTAACACCTGAAATATCTTTGTGATATCACTACCAAACGTCGACAGGGCCTTTAGAGTGACATTTGCTGTCACAACACTGGATGGAGGTCTTTACTGGATGAGCAAATTTTTACTTTTTACAACAAATATTTGCCTTCTCTTTCCAAAGTAATATTTTAATACCAGAATGAGATGTTTTTGATCCCAGTATCAGATGCTACATCCTAGATGGTTATCCTAGATTATTTTTATTGATGTCATGTCATCAGACTAGAGTAGCACTGCTAGAGAAACCCAACAGACATAAATAAAGTTTAGTTTAAATCTATCTAGATGTTAATATATTGATAAAGCGAAGGCAGTCTTAAAAAAAAACACATTACGTGTTTTATCAAACAACAAGAAGCAGAAAATGAGAGGGCGAGAAAGGCAGAGAAGAGAGAGAAAGCAGGAGGTAAGAGAGAGAAAGTGTACACAGGAAAGCTGTGGCGGTGAAACAAGAAGAAGGAAGCCAGAGTGCAGAGGAGCCGACAGGGGGAGGTACAATAGACACATCAATGTGCAGCTGGCAATAACAATGACAGTGAACATGTGAGAAGCAGAGGAGGCATGTGTAATGTTTGTCTTCGGCTTTCTCCAAGTCCAGAATGATGCAGGGAAGTAAAACGTGGTCACCTTTGGTTTCTGGGTAAAACTCCATCCATGAGAGTCAGCGACCCCTCAGAAACAACAGTGTCATGTGCACATTCACATTCGTCTCCCTTTTCAACACATCGGGGGGGATGCGATCAAGGAGCGATGCGTGGATTTTTATCAGATATGATCACAATGATGACGTTTGTTGTCTTTGTGTCAGCAAATCACAAAAGGAGGGGAAAACCAGCATCTCAGTAGGCCTGGACTGCTTCGTGCTTCTTAACTGAGATATCAAGCTTTATATAAGTCATTTAAATATTTTCAGTTTTCCTTGAAAATACTAATAAAAACATCATTTGAGCAAACATACAGACAGAAGGGAATTTGTGAGGACTATTTTCAGCCAGGATTTATCCATGTGGTGGCTGGTAGCAGGACAGGGTACTGTTATGTGATCTATTAAAACCAATGTTTGTGTCCTGACTTTGCTTAACTTATTCAAACTTTCTGTCCTGTGTCACGCTTAAGGGGACCTATTCTGTTCAGCAGCTTTAAAAGAATCACACTTACAAGTAATCGTTAATGCATTGTACTACTGGGCCTCTCACGTCGTTATCCATCTGAAACGAGCTCGTTTAGCCCCCCCACATAAATCAGCTTTGTTCTTGTCGCCCCTCACAAACAGCAGGTGGGTGGAGCTTCTGTGGTCACAGCCAGGTGAGCATGTTTAGGATGCACACATTCAAACTGAAATGAATAAACGATTAATGAATGAATTATTGACAGCTTCTAAAAACAAAACAGATCACACACGATTGGTAAACAGGCAGGCGATAACGGGGGAATGTCAGCTGACACGCAGTCAGAAACAACACATCTGCAGGCCGAGATCACAGGGATGACTCTTTATTTGACTTCAATATTTGAATTTTGAATATGAACATCCACCGCTGTAACAGGATACAAGACAAAATCTGAAATGAGGGAAATGCATTATAGATTCCCTTTAAGTGACGGCAACATGTAGAGCTATCTGATGACTTTGCTAATGCTTTTACTTGTTTGTATGTTTTTTAAATTATGTCTGTAAGCAAAAATCAAGTGTTATTCTCATTTTGTTGAAATCTGACCTCTAATTCTCTGGATAAATAATTAATTTGTTCATTCAGAATTCACAATGTTAGAAGAAAAAGTTCTTTATCTTTGTTTTCCACTGACTACTCAGTGACACATGATGTATCCATTCTGATGACGTCATCACTGTGTGACAACGACAAAGACACAACAACCTGATCTTTACATGTGGTATTTCTCTTCTCAATAGAAACAAATAGAAACAAGCAAAGATTACTGGACTGGCAGAATAGCATTTAGTGAGCTCAATGTGAAAGAGAATGTGTGCAAAGATTGCAACTTTGTACTGCAAAGAACAATGACAGCATGCTTTACAGCAGGGGTCACCAACATGGTGCCCGCAGGCCTGTTCTAAAAATAGCTCACTATAACAACTTACCAGCAAGCTGCATCTATTTTTATTTTTTGTTGCAATTTTTTTTAAATCACAATTGCATTGGTGTCAATTTGTTAGAGATAATATATAAAAAATGTTTATTATTAAATATTAGATCAGCGCTAGCTGGTCTCTACGGAAACAGTTGCCATAATCAGTGTCTTTACATAGATGAATATCATTAAATATTAATGATAACATATAATTAAAGTTAAATTGAGGAAATTTGTTATTTCAGAAGTGTGTGTCAAACTGGTAGCCCTTCACATTAATCAGTAACCAAGAAGTAGCTCTCACTTTCGAAAAGGTTGGTGACCCCTGCTTTACAGTGAGATAGGACAGCTGGCATTCACTGCATCACAACCCTGAAGTCTGTGTTTGTAGCATCATTTGTGGCACTTCCTTTGTTGAAAAGTAACACTGGTGCGTTCTGTCCCACACTGGGTTAGGGTCTCACACAGTCTGAGTGACAGTCATCGCTGCCGTATTGTGCAGCAGTTCCCCTCGGTCCACTGATGTCCACCAAGACAATCACTCCTCCAGCCTCACTGTTACGTCTGTCAATCCACCTGCACACGCACGCAGGCACGCTCACACGCACGCACGCACACACGCTCGCACGCACACACTCACGCTCACACGCACGCATGCACACACACACACACGCACACTTTGTGTTCCAGTTGAGATAGTTATGTGTACTCACTCTGTATAGTATATTTATGTTGTGAAGTGAATATCTACTGCAAGATGAAGATACATTTCAGCACAAAAAGTTCTCTGCTTTATGTTGAGGTCAAATTGCTACTATTGTGGAACTGATTCTCTTGTTTTTTCTTTCTTTGTTTCTCTCTTGGTTCACTCTGTTTTTCCCTGTGAGTTGAGCGTCTGTCCCGTCTTAAACTGAAGTGCTTTTCTCCCCAGAGAGAGAGAGTGACCAAAATCTTTTTTTTTAAAATATATTTTATTGTAACAGCATCAAACCAATAAAAAAAAAAAAAAATCAATCATGTAAAGCTCGATTGGTGTGTTGGTTGTTTTTACACAACATTCATCAGCTTTGTACAAAAGACACAGAGCACTGTCTCACTGTGGAAATATGGCCATCAGTTATGTTATGTTGTCAAACATCAGTGAAATCCTGTCAGCAGTTTAAAATAAACAGCAGTTATACTGACAGTTCTCCCAAAGTGTAACGTGTCTTTTAAAAACGTTTGATTTATTTATGCATTTAATCATATTTTTTTAACCTCCCAACATGCACCAGGTCATCCGTGACCTGTCGAGCTGTTTTTGTTTGTCATGCTAAATAGGCAGACTAGATGATCTTACATCTCAAATCAAGTGTGACAAATTTCACCATAACATTTTTCTGTTAAAAGCTTCTCGTACGGGCGTTTCAAAAAGGTGAAAATTCTATTTAAAGGCGCACATGTTAATTTAATCGTCGACAGGTCACCAATGATCTGGTGGATATTAAGCGATTAAGGATGCCAGAACAGAAACTGTCTTCCTCTAATGTCCATCTACATAAGCTCTAAACATGCATGCATAAACCATGATCTATAAAAACATGTCAAATTCACAATTCTTACTTTAATATCTTAATTAGCTGCTGCAGCTTCAGGCAGTCCCCACAGACATACAGCATGTCAGCATGCACAAACAGCCTGCAGTGCACGTCGCTCTAGCAATCACGGCGAGCATCGAAGCGGATGGCGTGTAGCGCCTCAGTTAGACTGTACTAAACAGGCTGCACACTTCCTCAGCCTTCAGAGTACAGAGCATGGAAGTTAGGGAAGTTCATTTGGAACAGTCGGAGCTTTGTGACCAAGTGTCCGAGTTCTTGTGGGCCTGCACACTATTTTGATCATTTTTTCCCACATCCACATACTGAGACTGTTATTGCTGTAGAACAAAAGGTAATACACAAGCATACAATTACTGTGGCAAATAACACAAGACCCACATTCTCCCACACAAACATACTCATTGCTCCACGTTGTTGTTGAGATCTAGTGTCTGGGTTCTACACTCCACACCTTGAACTGCACGTCTCCAGTCTTACTTTACAAACATTAAACCCACATTAATAATCTTGGCGGTACAATGGATTTGTTCCTCTACTATGTCATGTCACTTTTTCTCATCTTTAATGCTAAGCTCGAATTAGCGTTGAACCATGGAGCTATTTCCACTGAGCCTGTGGACAGGTGGAAGCAGAATGAAGCCCAGCATTGAATGAAGAAAGAGCAACAACCCTCCCATAATATACAAAGACACGTGTACATGGTTGTATTAGAAATTCTTTTGTAATATTGTTCCATTATGACAGCAGTTGTTCCTGATGTATCCTGATGATAATGCAGAATTTACTAGGACAGTTCCTTTGGGTCTGCTGCAGAGAAAATAGAAACCTGGAAAAATATCTTACCGACGGACAACAGGAGCGAAACACCTCAGAACTGGGTGAAGGTTACTGTGACAAAATATTTCTACAGACATTTGAACATGTGGCCGCAAACTCAAAGATTTCCCAGGACACAAACCAAAGATCAATCATTTGTGTTTGATTGTATACAGCTGTATATAAAAGATGGTCATAGATATGGTGAAGCGTCCTCTTGTTTTCTGGACTCAGTATTTTGAAACCTGATGTTTTGGGTGAAATCATGTTGGTGTTAGCTAACACTAGCAAGCATGGTTAGCAAGCACAATGTATACACTGTGCAGGCCCAATACACAGATGCACATATGTGCTAATTAGTGCTTAGCATATGACAGACTAATAATATGCTCGAACGTAACTCGCTAAAATGGTGCACACTGCCCCACACAGTATTTGTCAGATGACTCTGATGGTGGTGAGGTCAGGGTTAGCGCACATCTGTTGGTTACGGCTGCCTGTCAGTAAAAGAAGCCACACTTTTTGGTCCCCACAATCTGTTTTTGTGTCAGGCTGTAAACGTGCTTTCTAATGCTGTGAAGTTTACGGGGACTGATTCAGAGCATGCCTCAAGTGTCATGTGGAGAGACTGCAAGCACTTTGGTGTTGGTGCTATTCTGCTTGGATTTTTTTTTAATTAAAAAAAAGTTAAATTACCTTGATAAAAATGCCTGCATCACACCTGTGCCCTTTTCTGTCATTAATAAAAGATGGAATGATAGAATCTATGAATATTGCAGTTTTCTTTATTTGGACGACATTGCACCGCTGTGGGTCACCCGTGGCTCACCTGTCGAACACTGGATTTGCTCAAAGTTATGTGTGAGGTCATAAAACCTGCTGCTGACTTTGCACTTTGAACTGAAATACATGGACACGTTGTTCTGGAGCAGTGTGACGCAACAACAGTGAAAAACCAGTGCAAAGTTTTGTGTGTGGACTGCGTGTCCTGGGATTTAAAAACCTCTTCAGTACAACATTTGCACAATATTAAGTGAGTAAATTGTTTCTGATGAGATCTGAGAAGAGGACAGCATCGGAGATGTCGGGGCTTCATCTTCGTCCATCATTTTCTCTTCCTGCAGTGCGTGTTCCTCTTTCAACGGCAACGACAACGATAAAGATGTGTGTGTAGATACTGAGTATAGGTTCCACTCCATTTGTAGTTCAACAACCTGCGTTGAAATAGTGAAGTGAAAGACATTAGCTATGACTCCCGGCTCCGTCTGACATTTAATGTTTTCTGTGTTACAGGAGTGAGAGCATGTTTGTGTACAAAAGAGAAGAGAGGGACAGAGAGGAATGAAAGCCTGAGCGAGAGAGAGCAGGTGCTGGAGTGGTTAATGGCTGACAGCATGAATGGCCAGCGCTGAATTTTTCTGATTAAGGGAATGAACTTGTGCTTTGTCTCTGCTGTCAACAATGAACACCCAGCAGCACTCAAAGCCATCCTCCTAGACGCCTAAACATTTAATGAATCTATTCCAAACTTCCTTCTCTCCGCTGGCGGCCAATCTGGAGCCATTGACTTAGCCCTCCGGAAATATGGGGACCATCTGTTGTGTGTGTCTGCATGCTGATCTTTATAAAAGACGACAAGGCAGTTTTCGCACAGCCTAATGCTACACACTAAGCCGGAAATAGAGACAATGGGAGAAAAGGTAACCTGCCCCTCCTTCATTTTTGCACCTTTACGTCCAGTCAGCTCTCTCTCCACTAAATTTTCTTCACACCATCAGAAGGAATCCGGGAATCATCTGAGACTCAGATTTCAAAAAGAGTGAAAAATTATAACTACTATGTTTTCTTCTGCTTTCTGTGCAACAAGCATTGAAATTACTCTAAAAACAGCATTCCACATTCTAACAGCATTATAGACCTCTTATACTATTAAAAGATAATATCAACAAAAGCCCACTGAAGTATATGAGTCACTTCATTCAGCCAACTCAAATGTCAAATGAGGAATTTGAATGAGCATAATTGCAGATGCTTATTTCTATTTTGTTCTCAAGGCTCTTTTGAATACGCCATGTAGTGTGATTTGAAGGCAGATAAAGAAGAAACAGGTAGGACTTAAAGCACTCCTAACACTGGGAGCTGTGCAGGCACAGAGGCCACAGATGGATATTGGGATTTAAAAAGGTAGAGGCAGCCAACAGCACGCAGTCATTTTCAGAAACCTATAGGTGATGGCATTGACCAAACTCATCTCACAAAGAGTGAATAAATGCAGCTTTGCTGTCAGAAAAACCACAGTAGCTCTCTGCTTCAGCACGGAGCACCCACCATCTGGCCATGGGCCAGGGTCAAGGCTTCATATAGAAACAAAGGTTTAATTACAGACTGTCCTGTCAGTGTCTTTGGACACAGCTTAATACACCTTAATGGTAGGTAGGCTTGTACTGAGCACTTAACTTGACACACCACTTACAGTTTATCTATCACTCACACCCTGGGGTTCAGTGTGTTGCCCAAGGACAGTTAAAAATGCACACTGGAGGAACGAGGGGCAGGTTGTGTGCACACCAGGAGGTGCAGGGACAACCTGAACCAACTGATGAGCCATAGTTGTCCATAATTCTAAGCCACAAGGACAGACTCCAAAATATAAAATATGGGCCACTAGTCAACAACTGGATATTATGTGGTCAACAATGCACTAATTACTTCTCTGGTATTGACGCTGACAATTTGCACAATGAGCTGACTGGATTTCACACAAGATTCATTTATTTGACCTTAAATCCTGTGATTGTTTGATTTTTGCACACTACGTTTAGATCAGGGACGTCCAACTCCAGTGCTCGAGTGCTACTTTCCTGCAGCTTTTAGATGCATCCCTACTCCAACACAGCTGAATCAAATGGTTGGATTACTACCTTCAGCATGTCGTCAAGTTTGGCAAAGGACCATTAACACCATTCATTTGATTCAGGTGTGTTGGGACGAGGATGCAGGACAGTGGCTCTCGAAGACTGGAGTTGGACACTCCTGGTTTAGACACATCCCAAGCTTGATTTCATGGCCAGCTTGAAATGGAGTGCATGAAGTGAAGCCTGTGAGCTAGTTCAGGCATACATCACTTACACTAACATGCCCCACTCCTCATGCCATATACCAAATATATCCTCCCTATGTGGCAGACTAGTTAAGATACCTGCCAGGTATCTGGGCCTGGTGTTTCAATGCTCCTACACCCAATCATCCACCTGTAGACTCTGGGACAATGTTTACTCATTACTCAGAACCTAGATGCCAAACTGACTGAATCCCTCTGCTGTAATATAGTAATCAAATTGGAGTTGCCTGACTGAACTAATGATATGCTCAATTCTATGTTGGGACACACAGTTTAAATGATCCCAGCAAGAGACTTTAATTCAATTCAAATCAAAAATATTGATTATTTTCAACAACTGTTGTTCATTGTTTTGTTTTTTTTTCAGAAAGGGCGACTCTGTGTGAAGAAGTCCTCCTGTTGCTGTTTACTGTGCAGTTCAGTCACTGCTGCTCACATCAGACCAAAACAACTCGTGGCCTTTAATTCAGTCGTCCACTTCACTGTTCACCTCCTGCCCTGCATTGCTGTGCTTGCTGTCAGTTTGTATTTATGTACTGCTGCTTCTCCTTATTTTGTGACTTTCCACTCTGTGCTCATCATTTCTGATACTTTCTTCTTTTCCTCACAAGCTCTCTTTACATCATTTTTATGTGTGTTACACTCTGTTCTGCTATTTTGCTCTTGAACAAGTGAAGAAACAAACCCCCCCAGCACACACAGTATCAGGTGAATTTATCAGCTTTGTACCTGATGGCTTGAACCCCGTCAGTTGTACCACCTGTTAACATCAAAAACATGATATAGTCATAATTAGCCGGTAGATGTAACAGAAGACATTATGTATTAATAATGCATACACATTACTTACTTGGTTTCCGGATCCTTGGTTCAAAAAGAGACTCACAAAGCTCTCCTTTCTGAAACTCTCTGAAAGCAAAAAAAAACAAAACACCTAATTGTATTTAAAGTTTGCATTTGTCTTTGAGGACACACACAATTGCTTATGCAAGGCCAAAACAGTCATATAAGCACATCACAGTACAAAGTAAGATAAAACACAGAGACAATGAAAAATGCAAACACTTTAAATGACAAAAGAGCACTATGAGAATTTTCATTGGGAACTTCTTTGGTTCTTTCTTTTGTTTATGCCTCTATTTATTAACAATGAAGCGTTTAATCACTGCCTTATGTCAGCAGGACAGATTGCTAGTGATGGGTTCAGCTCGTCTATGGAAAGTGCTGAGTCTGAAGCACACTATTATAAAGTGTCATTCATTGAATCATAATGGCTAATGAATTCTGAGGGAAGTCTTGTTCATAGATGATGACCTTCCAGTGACCTGAAATATGGAAAATTGATTTTTGTGGTTTTTCGTGACCTGCTGAATGTTGGTCAGCAACTGTTTTAAAATGTTATTTTAGAGGATTTACATCATAAATATTACAGAAAATATTATTTGGCATTGATATAGTGATGCATCTTCTTTTAACCCAGCATCTTCATAAATGCATGTTAGCGCTGTTGCCTCACAGCAAGAAGGTCCTGAGTTCAGTTCCCCCATCAGGCCGGGGTCTTTCTGTGTGGAGTTTGCATCTTCCTCCCACAGTCCAAAGACATGCACTTAGTTAACTGGAAACACTAAATTGCCCATAGGTGTGAATGCGGGAGTGACTGTGAGTGCGAATATGTGAGCCCTGCGACAGACTGGCAACCTGTCCAGGGTGTACCCCACCTCTTGCCCCAAGACAGCTGGGAAAGGCTCCAGCGCCCCTCGTGACTCTGAAGAGGATGGCGAATGATGGATGTTCATAAAGTGCATTTAAATATGTTGCCAAGGTGTCCTTCACAAACACTGATGTAACAATCTGGGCAAGAGACTCATCTCACTAGTGACCTAACTCAGTGTTTCACGTCACAGACACCTCGTCATCTCTAATAGCATATTTGAAGCAATCACGCTCTTTTTCTTGACTTTCTTTTAATTTAGTTTTCATTTATATAGCTCATGTTCACAACAATAGTCATCTCCAGGCACTTTATATATTAGGATAAAGAATTTATAATTCTGTACTATTAGTAAACACTGGGTGATAGCAGGGAGGAAGAACTCCTTTTCACAGGAAGAGACCTCAACTGGAACCAAGCACAGGAGACAAGAGAAAAGGCATGGTGAGTGTAAAGACAGGAGAGGGTAAAGGAAGTTAATTATGCTTCTACAGGCTCATAATTAAGAGGGTCAATTAATTTATCCTTAACAATAAGTTTAATGACTCCCCCCCCCACTAATATTCACATCCATGCCTGGTCTAGTTTTCCAGAATCATTTAGATTTTTTCTAAATTGACATTTTCAGTCTTGGTAGCCGGGGATCGGTCCGCCAGGGTCCCCGCTCCTGGCTGCCGCCCAGCTCACAATGCACCCGACCCCTACGGCGCCTCCTGCTGGTGGTGGGCCTGCAGGAAGATGGGCCCATGTCCCTTTTTTGGGCAGTGCCCGGCCGGGCCCCATGGACTAAGGCCCGGCCACCAGACGCTTGGGCACCCTCCCCGGGCTTGGATCCAGGGCAGGGCCCAGGTAACCCTATCCCGGGCAGGGTAAACTGTTCCCTTGCTGGATCTCTCATAGGGGTCCTTTTGGATCGCTCTTTGTCTGGTCCCTCACCCAGGACCAATTTGCCATGGGAGACCCTACCAGGGGGCAAATAGCCCCCCGACAACATAGCCCCTGGG
>VURO01023444.1:0-12579 GCA_015108175.1 Pelvicachromis taeniatus | reverse complement strand
CTGACACCTACGGCAAATGACAAAAATTCTTAAAAGAGATGTTTAATTACTCTGTCTTCTTGTAATTGATGTCATTTATTTTTGAGAGGTTTCTTTAAACAACCATTTACACCTCTAAATTAATTTAGAGTGCACCCCCCCCCTTCCTGGCATTTTCCCAAACCCAATGAAATGCGGACAAATACATATTGTCACTGATAGCCCTTTAGAAACCTATACGACTCTGAAAAAACACCAGTGAATTGCCAAAAAATAAATAATAAATAAAACTTATCAAGAAATTGTACTGACCCAAAAACTGCACTCTAGTAAAACACACACACGTACATGTGAAATGGAACTGAATGTACTGCATGAGCCCAGCGTCCATTTATACATTTCTTAAAATACCTGTCATATTATATGACCTTATAGGACTAGACTCCAGCATTTCCCCCAAAAAACTATGTAACATCTAACTGTATTCTTCCAGTTAGGCGTGTCACCCTACAGAGAATTTCAGCATGCTGAGAAAATGAACTGGTGAGAAACCTCCTAAAGAAAGTACTTTGAGAATTCTATATGTATTTATGTAGATATTCTTACAGATTTTACCATGTTCCCTGACAAGTGTTGAAATATGAAACTTCTAAGTTTTTCTATCCTATGCTGTCGATACTGCCCAGTAATTAAATCATGGTCTAGGATAAGCTGTTCAACCTAAATTTTGTATGCACAGGTCTCTGATCAAAATCTGCACTTGTTTTTTTTTTTAAATTCTTCTTACCTTTGGCCAAGAGAGAGGCAGGGTTGAGACAAACGGATTCTATAACTGGCATAAACAACATATGCCATTGCATATATTATAGTAAATACATGCAATTCATTAGAACTGATTGCTGATGAATCAGTATCAAATGCCAATAAATTCCCCTCAACAAAATAATAAAATGACAAAACTGCCGTTATGTTTCCCTGTATTATTCTGATATTACAGCAGGGTTTGTCTCAGCTCTGCCCCAAATGGCAACAGCACCTGCAGAGAATGAATAAATGTGACATTAAGTGCTTAAGAAAGACACTTACCCCATGCCACGCCCCATGCCTCCACGCCCACGATGCATCATTCCACCTCGGTCAAAGTCCCTTCCAGGACCCCTGCTGTCCCCTACTCCAGGGTACCTCGTAGATTCAGAGCCTGGATAACCAGAACCTCCGCCCTGCCCATCTTGCCTGTAACTGTCTACAAAAAAGGAACAACAACATCAAAACATGCATTCATCACATTCATGATCACAATGGTATTGAACAGATGTGTTTAGTTGAGAGAACAGCTGTTAAGGCAGCAGGAAAGTAGAGCTTACTGTAGTGGCTGGACTGGTTGTAACTGGGTGGTCCACCTTGCTGGTTGTACTGGTTGGCTGGAGGCTGCCCATATGATCCACCAGCCTGAGGAGGGTAAGCAGGAGGAGCTTGTTGCTGTTGCGTAGTCTGCTGTTGGTATCCCTGCTGCTGGTTGTAGCCTGCCTGCTGGCCTTGGTAACCAGGTTGTTGCTGACCATATGCTGCTGGCTGGGAGTAGCTATTCTGGCTGTAAGTAGCCGGCTGGCTATTAGCATTGTAACTGATGGAGACAAAGCACAGATAGAATGTAAGTAATTCAATAAGGATGTTCTTCTGGAATTCACATTATTTTGTTGTCAGATGAGATGCCCATACCTCTGAGGGGCAGTGGGAGCAGCCTGTTGGCCATAACCAGGGTAAGCAGACTGAGCTGTGTACCCTGGCTGAGAGCCATAAGACTGGGAGGCAGCTGGAGCAGCAGCAGCAGGAGTACTGTCATAACCACTGGCTCCATAACCCTGGGTTGACTGTGAATAGCTGTGAGTAGCAGACTGGGCAGCGGGGTAGCCAGCTGTAGAAAACACATCACATATCACAAGGGAAAAGCAGATATTTGAGATGTTCATTCCTTTTTCAGGAATCAATACATGCCATCAAGCTTTGCCACAAAAAAAAACAAAAAAAAAAACTGACCAGATGCTGGTTGGCCATATGATCCAGATCCATACTGTTGCTGCTGCTGGGGGTAGCCTCCAGCTGCAGGAGTTGTCTGACTGTAACTGCTATCAGCAGCTGCTGCAGCAGGTTGGGTATATGAGCCATAATTCTGCTGGCCATAGCTTTGCTGAAAGACCAGATACAGTAGCCATTAGGCACAATACACCTCAACTAAGCATTATTTAAAAGCTCAATTTGCTTAAAGCACAAACAACCTATATGACTGCCAGTGGTAAACATAAATAATCACCGCAGTTTTCCCCACAACTATTAAATGTTTTAAGCACAAGGCATGCTTTGATTTAAATCTGCACAATTAAATCAATACTGGTACCTGTGCAGACTGTCCATAATTCTGTGAGGGCTGGGCAGCATAGGAAGCATACCTGTAAACATACACCAAAATTTTAGGGTCATCAGAAATCCGGGTACTGCCTGAAAAAATATGCTGTGCAGTGTTTAAAATTGGTATTCATTTAAAATATGTTTACTGTGATCTAAAGAATGTTACAAATGCATATTTATTTTTAAAAAATTATACAGGTTTACATTTGAAGCCACCATAATGTCCATTTTGTTTCCTTTCTTCGAAAGAATTAGGTCATATTGGATGGCTAAAAATCTCTAAGCCACTTTAATAAAGGTAACTGAAAAATCTTACCCCTGTTGAGCCCCGGTCTGGCTGTAGGAGGTGTAATCTGTAAATGGGGGAAAAGTTTAAAGTTTAAAAAACAAAACAAAAATCAATTCAGTCTCAGATCTCAGCGCGCGAGCCGCACGCACCAGGCCCGTTGTTAGGTCGCCATTCAAAACCGAGATCAATTTGCCATTCACTAAACTTATTAACTACTTCAAAACCATTCAGGCATCGACGCACCCGTTAAATAGGTATTATTTTAAACTGGTAATGTACGGAAAAACCTAGTGTGCACAAATGAAAAAACGTATCCGGAGTAAATACCGCAATGAGTCGTCGAGCTAACTTGTCTAGGCCTCGGACGCGGCGCCGCCTGGATTCATGTTATTCAATGAAAAAAATGGCTAAAAAGACGAACTATACACATACTCACAATTAGGATACATTCATGCAAATCAATGTCTCAATAAATAACAAAAATTACTTTAAAAGTAAGTAATTGTCGCAATTTTTTTACTCACCCGAAGCAGACGCCATTTTAGTGTGCCTATAAGAGACGAACTGACGAAGAATGCGACGGCCGACGTGCACTTCTCTTCGCGGCAACCGCGAAATCTCGCGAGATAATGCGGTACTGTTTGGGGGCGGTTGTAGCGAAATCATTACAGGTTTACAAATCCGTTTAGATACAGATACACAAATCGACACGTACGTTTGTAAATAATTTTGCAACAATAATAGCCATGTAGTCTATGCTTTTTCATATCAAACAAAATACAAAAAGCGTTGCTTGGTAAATAGTCAGAAGTCAACGTGATTTATACAAAAAGTAAAATAATTACTTTATCACTTAATATGATTGTACTCACTCTGCGTAATACATCGTAACCAAACCAGTTCGATCTTTATTTCATGGTGTTCATCAGAGTGACAGTGACCGAGGTGGTGTGATGCGAAGCTCTTCAGCTTCACCTGCTGCCTGATCATCAGGAAGATGGTGATAAACTAAAAGGAGGAGGCGGCCAGAGTGAGCTGGGTGAGCTTCTGGTGGAGCATGTCTGGGCTTACAGCGTTGAAGGCCAAGCTGAAGTCCATGAAAAACATCCTGGCGTACGTCCCGGGTTGGTCAAGGTGATGCAGGATGTAGTGCATATTGACTGCATCATTGTGACTGCATCTCCTGTTTGCCCAGTAGCTAAACTACAGGGGGTCCAGCAGAGGGTGGCTCAACACCAGTCTTTTAAAAGACTTTATGACCATAGATGTCAGGGCAACAGGCCTGTAGTAATTTAATCCTGTGATGATGGTGGAGAGTTTGAAGTAACAGGGCTCTTCACACAGTCCAGGCCCAGTTTAAGATGGGGGGCAGTTGGTCGACACAGACTTTGAGACAGAAGAGGAACACACCATCCTGGAGCCTTCCTGGTTTTCTGTCTCTGGAAGAGCAGACACACATCCTCCTCACAGATCTTTTGTGCAGGTAGAGGGTTAGAGGGGAGGGGGTTGAGGGCTGAAGGTATGAAGAACAGATGGGAGGTGTGAATGGTTGTCTTTGAAATCTAGAAGGTGTTAAGATCATCAGCCATTCTGGGATTCTTGTGAGGGTGGGGGAATGGACTCCTGTAACCATTGATGTGTTGCAGGCCTCTCCAATCTGATGCAGGTTCGCTGGCTGATAAGCTGTTTTTTAACTTCTAACATCAGCTCCTCTTAGCTACCCTGGAAAAACAATCAGTGAGAAGTGTAACACCATTTTCACCCTCATTCTTCCTTCTTCATTGTTTCACACCAGCCAAACAAAACTCACACAGAGAAACGCCAAATACAGTTTTCATGTATGTTTGCAAACAAGGTCACACACCAGTAAAACCATGGTGAATCCTGGTCTTAATAGAAGTTGTGTTTCCATCCAGCTGTTTGAGTTTATTCAGCATCGAAATATTATATTATATTATATTAACTCATTTTTTTGTTATGGCTGACTTTCGGCTTGTATATAAGGTGACACTTCTTTGAAAAACAAAGTTCATTCAAATAATTCTCTAAAACCTATAGGGTTTCTTTCTTGCTAGCAGCATGTCCAGCAGGTGGGGGTGGTGTTTCTTTAAGCTACTGTTTTACTGGGAAGAAGAAGACGTAACGCGGAAGTTTTCTTTCATTTTCTGAATATTTTCTTAATAGAGATTTGTTTGTAATTGAAGGTCTTTATTAGTTATGATTTGATTATTCTTTTTTCCTCCTTAAACTATTTTATCACATACGCCTTGAGGATATGGCTATTTTATATAGGACCAGATGAACTTAGATGTTGTCGTACTTGTTAGATATTTCGTGTATTTTGGTGGAATTTCTGCGGGCACCAACCTCAGTTTTGAAGGATCTTCGACGCGCTGTCTTAATGCTGTGAGGACTATAATGGATTCAGTTTAATGCCACAAACTATTTTTCGTGTTACGCAAACCAGCATGTGCTTGTTTACCATTATGCCACTATAGCAAAAAGGAGAAGAAAAAAAAAGTGCGTAGAGAAACTATAGCGTGTCTTGGGTAATAATGCTGGACTGTATGTCGTCAGTGTGGTTCTGGTTTGGATCAGGTCGCCCTGGCTTCTGCCTGGGGACCTCTTTATTGGTAACACTGATGCTACTGATGTATGCTGGGGGCATCCAGGCAAGTCTCAGTGTTGGTCCAGGAGGAGACTTCCCGAGGTTCACAGGTAACTATTTATTTTTTTTTTGTTGTTAGTTCAGATCTCACAGGTAAGAATTAGTGAAAATCAAAACCTATGCATGACATTTTTTCCTCCTCAGATGTGTTCCTGTACGCTCTCAGCCACGATGAGCTGCCCTCTCTGCTGGTCAGTGTAGCTCTGGTGCTGCTGCTTGGATCCTGTCAGGAGCGCCGCTGGGGGACAGTCGCCTTACTTGTCCTCTCCACCCTGACAATCATTGCACTACCTTTTCTTTACACCCTGCTCCTTTTTATTGGTGGGGGTGAGGCGAGCCGGATCTTTGGCTTCTCTGCCGTCCAGCTTGCTTTGTTTACAGCACAGTGTCGACAGGTGACACAGAGGAGGATGCTGAGGTGTCTGCCTGTCTGGTTTCTCCCGTGGCTTTTTCTGCTGATTGGTCTGCTGCTTCTGCCTGGGACACCTGCTCTGCTTCACTTCTGTGCAATATGCATAGGGCACAACTGTATCCTACCTCGATTTTGCAATTGTTTGACACTAAAAGCAATATATTGTTGTTTATAGAGGAACAATTTTACTTGTTTTTTTTTCTATATTTTGACTCATCATGACTTTTACTATTAACTCACTTTTCTCTTATTTATCTTGAACTCTCAATCAATTTGTTTCTCCAGGTTTAAAGTCATCAAATCTTTGATGATGTTTATTTCCATATTCATAAGTCTTTCTATATAATACTTAATGTATTGCTCAGATCGTCAGCCCTTTATCGGGACGTTACAGGAGCTGGAGGAGTCCAGAGTCTTAGATTTTATCCCTGACTGGATGTATGTTTCCACCACAGCCAGGTTAAGGTTGCCCAGCTACGCTACCTCACACAGGTGGGACTCATTTCGTTCACATCACTGAACATCACAAGTCTCACTGAACATTCATTGGTCTCAACCCGTGTTTATTCTGAACGTTTTAACCTCATGTGTTGTCACAGATCTCGACCAGTTTCTCAGACGATGCCTGTAGATCAGTCAGCTGCTGTCCCAATGAACCAACCTTCTGCTTCAAACCACCGCTCATGTATTGAACCTTTACCTGCCTGGATAATGGAGGAGTCTACTGTGACTGCTGAGGCAGAGGTGCTGGAGGAGCAGATGCTTAGGGCAGGGATACTGGCCTCATTACAGGATGCTCCTGATGATCCTGGTGCAAAAGTGGAGGTTCCTAAATCATCGGTTTCCTCTTTGCGGTTAGTAATAAGTTAATGTCTTTAATTTTATGTCAGTATGCAGATATGCTTTTTCTTTAAAAAATACATTGTCATTTGCTCAAATTTCTGTGTGGCAAGTGGTGTCTCAAGACTTTTGCACAATACTATATATACTTACACAAACTTTCCCCTCAGTCTCCAGCAGCTGGAGAAGATGGGCTTCCCCACAGAAAAAGCTGTTGTGGCTCTAGCAGCATCAAAACAGCTAGATGGCGCCATCTCCCTGCTTATAGAAGACAGCATCGGAGAACAAGCTGTGGTGGTATCTAAGGGAAAGAGCTCGCTGCCACCGCAAAACACCTAACCCGCCTCACGAGTCTGTATCTGGACCGAAGTTATGCTTGGGTTTTGCTGAGCTTCAGTTTGTTCCCCGTGGGTTAATTAAAAAAACAATTTTAATGATGACAATTACAGCCCTGAGTGTAGATGAAGACTTTAGATTTTCTGTATATGCAAATATAAATGTACGGTGGAAAGAGTGGATGTCATTTTATTTATAAAAGTGTTTAATGAATACTGGTGTCATGTTTAAAAAAACTATTAAAAAAAAAAAACAGTGGACATTATTTTATTACACCAATCATCTAGACAGGATTATATTAACACAGTAACACATTTTGCAAGAAACAAAGTTAAAAGTATGAAATGGTTACACAACAGCATACAAAATAAACTACAGTTCATTTTAAATAGCTTCACAATAAATGCAGAATGAAAAAAAAAAGTCTTTTCATCATAACAGTTTAAGCAGTTTACCAGCACAACAGTGGTAAAAGTATATTCAAGTTAACGTAACAGTTTTGCCATTTTCTCCATTTGTGTGTGTGTGTGTGTTTGCGCGTGCAAAGCACTAAAGATCATGAAATGGCATGTGAGGTCTGTTTTTCAACATGTTTCCAGATTGCAACATCATTTATGGCCGTTTCTAAATATGTGGAGGCTAAAACGAGATGCAAATGTTTGTGCACGTTTACCCAGTTTAAATGTCGAAATGCTTTATCAGTACATACTTTAGAGGAGGAGGGGAGGGACCAGAAAAGTACAAATCACCGTTATCAACACTTATCTCATTTACTGAACGGATCACTTAATCTTTTTAGTGCACTACATAACATTGAGTTAAACAATATGATAGAAGCATAACAAATTACATACTATAGGAGGAGTTTTGTTTGTGTAATCGTGTCCTGCAAACTGTACAGACTCTGTGTGCTTAAATAATGAATTCTGTTTAGGTTGCAGTTATATCGTGAAAGCAACACAAACTCAAATGCAGTTTCTTTTCTCACATCTGATTTCTCTTTCACATGATTACTCTAAATGACCTTTATTCTCCAGGACCGTTTGTAGCTCGAGGAGCACCACAGAAGATTGAGATTTTTTTTCATCATCCTAACTCTGGGGCTTGGGGTTCTGTAGCCAAACAAATGAAAAACAGAAAGAGCAGCTGGAAGTATTGTGTAAAGGTAAATTGTTTGGTTATGGCAATGGATGGGGTTCAAACTAGTTCTCAGGTTCCCGATGGAGCAGGGCATTGTCGAGTACCAGTGGAGTTTCCCTGAGGTGTCCCCCATCCTATATTAGATGGTACAGCCCAGAGAGGGTGTCAGTTAACGTTTAACTCTGTTGAGTGCTGATGAGACTTATAGGAGGGGAAGTCAACCCCCTCCCCCCCGCCTGTGATCCTCAGGGTGAGCCAGGGAGTGGCTACTTTCCTCGAACCTTGGTGTCGGAGGACAGAGGAGAAGCAAGTCGATGTGGAAGTGAACCTGATCGCTTATCTCTGTAGAAACTAGGGGAGGATGTGCCAAACGGTCCATCCCCAGACCCTAGATCAGGCTCTGTTGAAGAAAGACAGCAGTTGGAACGGCACTTCCCTCTTCACCAGTATGCGTGCACTTTGCAGTCCTAATCCAAATCTATAAATGGATTCCTAACTTGTTTTAGGCGAGCTGCAGCTGACTAATATGTTGTTGTTTTTTTCGTGTGTTTCTTATAAGCTTATAGGAAAAATGTCCATCTTAATTTTCCAGCACCCTTCAAATTGTCCAGAATAAGTCCAAAAGATGTGCTAATTTAAAAAAGAAAGAGCACCAATTCGTCACATTGCAAAAGCCAAAACCATCGAAAGTTTGGCACATTTTCTTGCTAAATGACACAGATTTATTTTCAGTCATTTTCAGACCTCTGAGTCTGTCTACTTTGCTCTGTAATATTAGGTAAATATTTATATTATTTCATTATGATTGGTGCTCAGAAGTGTACCAAATGAGACAAGCTCAGACTAGTGAGAAGAGAAAAATCCACAAAGATCCACAAGTAAAACATTGGCAGAAGATTGTAGGATCACATGTGTCACAGTACCAAAACAGCTTATTCAAAGGATTGCATTTCTTAAAAAACATCTACATTTCATAGTTCAGTTAGTGATTATCAGAATTTGCTTTTAGCTTCTAACACTTTCTCGTCAAGAAGGTAAGTGGGGGGCCAGCAGTTCTGCGGGTGAGGATGTCTCAGCGTTACCTGGCCAGATGATAGCCTCCAGCAGTGTCACCCTGCGAGTCAGAAGCTCAAGGTCTGCCTGCAAGCTGTGGAACATCTGCAAGCTAATGTCCTATCAGAGAGCAGTGACAGGGGGGACTGTGTGAGGGTGTGGAAGCAAGTGCCCGAGTCCTGGGGCTGCTCGTTAATGTTCCCACCCCCCGGTAGGTAGAGTGGGGGTTTGAGTCGCCCACCTTCGACCCCTGCCTAAAGCTGACCCTGCCGCAGGCCTCCTACTCACCATGAATACCGATCATAGTCTCGAGGATTAAAACCCTCTCGGCTAAGATCTTCAGCGCCTCTCTGATCTGATGTATTCCGTCCCCCTGTGAAGATAGATACAGCCGTCAAGGTAAGGAGCACAAGCTAAAGAACTGCTCGCCAAGATGCAAGTCATTTTTCTCAACACAGTCCAGCAGTTAGAAGGTTAAAACAGTCCATACATCTGCCCAGCACTGTCAGACATTATCGATTCCCTGTATTTCTCTACGCCGCCCTCATTCTCGGAGCATGCTTCCATATGTAGTCTCTGCCATGCTGGGCTGGGCAACATCAGCATGCACATTATGGACCTACATCATGCTGGTGACATAATACTGTTCCAGGATATGCATTTGATCATGCCATCTGCATCTTTTTGTCAGGCAGCAGTTCAGGCAGGAAAATATGTTTGTTTTAGTGCCACAGTTTCATTCTTAGCACTGTGGTTACAACAGTAACGCACCATCACCTGACAGAATGAAGCCAGACTAGATTTACGCTAAAGTCTGTTGTCTTTTGTTAAAGGATGAGCTAACAATTCATGAGCCATACCTTAAAACAGAACAGAAGTAGACGAAAAAGAAATACAAAGTATACAGAGACAGCTAAAAGGGGAGACATCACAAAAGAGAGCGTGCAGACAATAGCTGATGATTTGGGTGATTCCCACTAAGAAATGCGGGGATTAATACATCCTTCTGTTTAAAGAAAAAAGGCAAAGTTATTATAAACAATGTGACTTTAGGGATGACAGTAGCATATCTGATTAAGATGAAACTACGTCAGCTTTGGGACAAAGGAAACTTTTATTAAGACATTGATGGTGTTCAGAGAACGAATTCTAGTTCGTGAATCATCTCCCAAACAAGCTGGAGGCGAGGATTTGTCATTCTGGTGAAATATTTTGAGCATTATTGGTTAATTGCCATGATGCTCGATACAGGTTTTCATAATCCCCTCAGGATAAGTCTTGATCGTCTGACTGTTCATCCTTAATCACATTCAGGTCAAAAGTTTAATCTATCAATATACCGCACCTACTAAAAATCAGTAAACATATTTTCCTTGTTGGCTTCAAATCAGCCTCACAGAGGCTGATTTGGAAGTTTACATCTACTTTGCCTTTTTTCTGTTTTTAACTGCACTCTGTTATTAGTCATTAGATATATTTTTAGTTGATTAACACATCCAGATAAGGGAATAGTTTATTCAGTAGAGCAACTTAGGACAAACTCATGCAAGGTTGCATTGGGGGAGAAAAGAGGATAGCTGTATCCACTCCACTCACACCACATCAACACCTCTAAACCGACACCACCCACCACTAACACATATGGAGTGATTTGGCATATACATTTCGCACATTTCCTCTGTGAGTCATTGAAATATGCGAACGTCTGTGAAATCAGTTTGTTGAATTCAGATGGAATAATGAGGAATTTTGCCTTTAAAAGGACATGATCGCATCGAGCTGCTCTCCTGGTATGTTTTTGTATTTTTATATGTATATGCCAAAGTCAGATGCTGAAAAGGTGACTGTGAAAGGTAGCCATGGGGACAGCAGCTTGCAGAGGGAGCTTTAGGGTCAAGAGGACAGCAGTCCAGAGCACACCCCGAGGACCAAACAAAAACACGTTAACATACAAACACACACAGATCAAATGCTACAGTCATAGATGATCAAACATAAACAACAAAGTAAAGCAGAGACTATGTGACGATCTGAAAAGTCTGAGCCTGAGAGAAAAAAAAGATGCTGCTCAATCACCACTTTGTGGCCAATCACCACCACAAATATGGTGACTGTAAACAGATCAAAGCATACACTGAGAACTTGGCTACACAGTGAACAGATGACGACGTGAATAAAAATATCTTACATTTGGCTTGCTCTTGTAAAATGAGAAACAAGTGAAAGAAATGTAAGGATTAAGCAGACGTTTCATGCCTAATATTAAAACTTTTGAAACCTGCTGACTACAAGCTTCTTGCTCGGGCTGTGCGTCATTGTGAACTACCAGAAGTGGTATCTTACCGGCAATCCCTTCTCTCCTGGTTCTCCTTTTGGTCCTGGTGCTCCCTGTGAAGAAATGTTAACAGAAAAATTGGTGTGATGCAGAGGTTCACATCAAAAGAAAGAGCACATTCTCTCTCTGATTGCATCTTTGTTGGTCAGTGTGGTTTGCAGTGCTGCTGGTGAATGTAGTTTATACTAAAATAACCCGATATGACAGGGTGTTGATATTCTCCCCTTTTCCACATGCAGGGTAGAGGTGGCTTACCGGCTCGCCTCTCAAGCCCCTCTCTCCCGGGTAACCTGAAGGGCCCTGAAAAATCAAAGACGTGTCTCATTAAGTTGTCAAACAAAGAAAAAACAGCTGAATGTTTCAAAAGAGTCCTTTTTTAAAAAAAAAAAAAAGAAAGAAAGAAAGAAGCTTTTTTCACTTCAATAGTTTTCATTCACATTATGGTTGTGAAAAAGAAAGTCCGTCTTCTCTCACGTCTAAGGTTTTACATATTACAGCATAACAGAAAAAAAAAATCATCATTATATAGTTATGACTATGTGCTATCACCATCTATGTAACAAAAACGAATCCAAATTCAGAAGCAAGACGAAACCGAGAAGCGGAGAAAATCTGAAACAGAATGGCTGAAAAAGAAAAGAATTGAGGTGTTGCAATGAACCAAAGTCAAAACCTCAACCTGATTCAGATGCTGTGACGGGACCTTTAGAGAGCTGTGCATCAGCAAGAGCGAGCCAAAATTCTTCACGCAGATTACAGTTGCTTCATGTTATTAAAAATGGTTCAAGTAGTTACTGAATCATGGGGATTGTGATTAAGAACTCATAGAGTCCCATGAATATAAAATGTTAATTTTTTAATTTTTAATATTTATATTATTATTTTTGCAAGAGAAGAAAAGTGACATATTTATGGGTTGATCAATGTATGAGATATACAAGTGTGAAGACATTAAACACTTTACATATGAATCTAAATAAACGTGTAGTTGCTTATTGAATCCTCTGATTGTCTTTCATAACATTATGCTCTTTAACTGCATGGAGAATGTGTTAATAAATAATAATAATAATCAGTTCTAATATTGTCTTCCTGCACTGTACTGCATTGCAGGATATTGC
>VURO01023443.1:0-10956 GCA_015108175.1 Pelvicachromis taeniatus | reverse complement strand
ATGGATGGGAAGAAGAAAAAAAAAAAGAAAAAAGATAAACTTTATCGCTTTATCCTGCTTTCAAAGCCAAAAATCTGAATTTAAACCAGTTTGTCATCTCATAGTTGCTTTACTTTCGTTTTTAGTTTCTTTCACATAATTTTACCTCACTGGAGATTTTTGTAGTGACGTATTAGGCTTTATTTTACATACTATTATATATTAGCCTTTTTTTTTTTGGTATTGTAGTCTGTGTTAAATTTTTTAGCTGTGGCACCAGAGAAATTCACAAATGTTTTGAACAAATACATTTTTGAACAATTAAATTATATCTTCAGAGTCTTTATCTTGAGCTGAAACTAGAATTGCAAATTGTCCTTCAGCAGGTATTCTTACTCAAAATGAGCTCAACATTAATCAGTCTTACTGTAATTTGGGATTACAGCAGGAGGAAGAAGTTTGAAGGGAAAAAAATAAATTTAAAAAATGCTGGAAAAAGCAAACCTATATTACCTGTATAATTTCTAAACTGCTCTTCAGAACGTAAACTTTCTACTACTAAGAGTTATTCTCTACAGTATTATTGCTACATTTTCACAGGTCAATTTAAAGATTTGTTTTGCTGTCCCTTTTCATACTTGGGCACACAATCTCAACTTAAAAAGCATACCTGGTCATATACCTGAGTTTAAGAGGGAAACTTACATTCTGCATGTTTCCAGAGAAACGCTCCGCTGTGGAGGAGATGGCACTCTTTACTTTCCTCAAAAGGTCCTTCTTCGTCTCCGGACAGGCCACATCCTTCTTCACCATGAGGTGAGAAAATCGCCTGCACAGAGTGAAGACAGGACACAGAACCAGGTTCATTTAAACTGCATCCTGTACCATTTAACACCTATGTTAAAAATAACAACGATCCAGAGTAGTGTTAACAAACTGTCTTCACACTGTTACTATCAACATATAATAATATAATACAGTACCTGAGCAAGGCATTGATGGGCAACTTCTTCCATGAGATGCTTTGCCTCAGCATGTCATTAGAGAAGGAAGGGAGGCTGAAGAGGGACTGCAGGATGGCGTTCATGTAGCAGGTGTTACCCAGGTTGGAAAATCTTAAATAAAAAAAACAAAAGTTTCAACAAAATGGTTGTTGTTCTGATTTTTGTCCCTCGTTATTTGGTTTCATGGATCAAAAGAATTTCACATTGACTGGAGCTGGCTTATCTGTACCCTTGCAGGGGAGCCTGAGGCTGTGCCAGGGTGGAGGGCCTTTGCTTGTTCCAGCCACCGTAGTCCAGGGAGGGTCGCACCTTCTTAAAGGGAGTGGAGTGGTTTGGGAGCATGAGGCTCCTCTTGGCTGCGGGGGTCTGTGCAGTGCTGGATGGCCTGAGGAGATTTAAAAATCAATCACTGGATGAATAGAAATGACTGGTTCCTTCATCTGTTTTTAACTCATCAAACCCTCCCCAGGTTTGAAGCCAGCAGTCTCAAATAAGAACCAGATTTTCAAGTCTTTTAATAAAAGATACATTTAAATTCTTTAAAAAAAAAAAATTAACTACCTTAAAGTTTAAAAATACAGACAGTTAAGCTCTTTAAAAAAGTAATCATAGTTTATGTGACTACATCTTATGTTAAAATATTTACTTTCCCATGCCTGGTAGGATATAATGCATTACCACTGCCACAAGGTGGCAATAACGCAGTTAGAAACTGTAACCTTGAAACAAAACACAAGTGGCTACTAGCTCCCAGGTCAGCCCAGTAAAGCAGGAGATACTGTATAAGCAGATGAATCACTGAAAGCCAAAGCTAGCATGAAGGGCGGGTATCGGAGGAATCATCTTTGAAGAACAGTCAAAAAGTTCCCATTAAATAAATATGAAATTGTATTTTTGTTTAAAATTCTTGACCCTACGTTCAAACTGCTCCTGCTTTGCATTTTAACTGAGCCATGAAGCAACTCACCTGTCCAGAAAAGAGTGGCTCTGGCTGTAGTCTTTAGTCACAGATCGGCTGCCGTAGAAAGATGACGGCTGAAGGGGAGTTGATCCCAGAGGAGCTACAGTTAAGGAGGCACATGACAGTATCAGTGTCTGGGAAAAATTTGCATGGGCTGCTACGAAAGTGCTGTACGACTAGATTACAAAAAGGTCGTACTGCTGCCGAGTTTACCTGAGCTCCTGTTCTCCTCTGACTGCTTCAGCTTTTCTTTGCAGCTCAGGAGAAACTTCCTGGAGGAGGGGTCCGAAGTGGCCTTGTTGTTGCTGAGAAATGTATTTTCTGGATGTTACTCAAATTCAGTAAAATAAAGTCTAGCAATCAATCTAGAAGGTAACGATTCTGCCGATGAAAGCAGAGACCCACTGGTTACCAGTTACCGTTTTATTTATCTCGCCATGAGATGTACAAAAAAAAACAAACAGGCAGTGGTTCAGACAAAAGGCTGCAGAGATAAGCTCATCCTATGAGTCACCAACAGTACTGCAATTCAGCGCTGATTATACCTTGAGGAGTCGTTTTCCTTTGGGTAGTCCTCACTGAGGTCGTTATCAGGAGTGAGGAGTCGCTTTCTCTTCTCGCTCCTGAGAAACAGAAACACCGAATGACTCGCATGCCAAATGGGGCTGGATTAAACATTCCTAGATTAATTTAATTTATTCTATGTGATCCGTTCTAAAAATCCCCAGCGTGCCTGTTTTCAGATAGTCCCGTGCGAGTGGGAGTGGAGGCCGCTCTGCTCGGGCTACCAAGAGGTTTTCTAGGCGTCGTGTCCTCCCGGCCTTCTGCGCTCTGCCGCCTCGGTGTCGTCTGAACACATAAGGAGAAATTAAACCAAATGTGTACGTTTGTCCAAATATGTTCAAGTTATGATTGTTATTGCATTCTTGCTCACCTGTCTCTCCCCGGACGGGTTGGCCTCATTTTTCACGGAGCGGTTCCCGAGCACACTGAAGTTGGCACTTCCAAGGGATGATTTTAAAACTGCAGAATAAACAAAAAGTTCAGGGGAGAAAAAAAAAGCATAAAAAAGGTGCAATAACACTGTAGAGTCAGAATCGCTTCAAGTTCAGTTGAACTGAGGAAAGAAAAACAAAACAACAACGAAAAAACCCACACTGCTGTATTGCCCTGATGTTCAGTTTGAACAACATTAAGCCCTCAAAAGCAGACCAACACACAGCTTACTTCACAACAACCTGTTGCACGAGTCTTCATGACAGCTACAGATGTTTTGTTCATATAATAGAATAAAAATTAATCCTGTTCTTCAAGCAAACTAATGGGATTGTCACAAAAATGCATGAATGATGGGTGACAATGAGCTGATCTGATGGCTGATCCTTTTAACTGAGTTCTGTGCTATTCTTTGTCACAGCAACAACTGGCAGGGAGAGCTAGCGTGGCATGGAGAAAGTTTTGGTTTTGACACAGTTGATGGCGAGCTTATGTCACACTTACATTACCAATTTGTGTTAGTCATCTTGATTAATATCACTTCCCTTCAGCCGACTCTTACCTGCTCCCCTCTGTGTGAGGAGGTGCAGGAGAAAAGAGACACGTAGAGAACAGCAGTTCACAAGAGCCTAATGACTCAAACTAAGCTCAGATCACACACATGCTAATAATTACATTATTTAAGTTTTCACTCCATTTATTTTGGGTCAGTGTTCATTTATTGTCTTAATAATAAATACCAGTTTGTGATATTTTATTTTACAAAACTGCGAAAGCAATGTTTAAGCGGAGCCTGATGTGGCTTCACATAAATACACAGTATAAACAAAGAATTATGAATCAGGACTCAGCAGTTACACAAAGCCAAGGTTTCAGTACCTAAAACGTTGGATGAATGCATCCCTATACAGCCAATTATGTTTTTATGAAACTGAATGTGCAGGCAAAAAAACACAACAAAACCTACAAATAAACATGGCAGCCTTTCTGCCTTAATTTCCCCAGCTGAGCCTTAACTTCAGTTCAACCATCTTCTGAAGTCTCTGCTCCCTCACCAAGGCTCCAGATCTTTGCTGGCACGTGGTTTCAAAATGATTACATTAAATATATATTTGTAAAACAGAGGCTAAAGGGTACATGCCACTCTCTTTACACTTTGTGAAGTCATACTCCGTCTCCCACATCTCCAGAAGCTGTCAGCCTGTCAGGCTTTATCTTTATAGCTTGCAGGTGAAGCTGTTTAATTTGACAAAGGTTGTGCAGGCCAGAATTTGAAGCGATAAATGTCAAATTAGATCTAAAGGCCTTGATTATACCTGAGAATTCAAAACAGGCTTAAAAACACTGCTACTCATTTCGTATTTTGTGAATTCGTGTTAATGCACTTTCCTCTACTGAAAAGCATTTTGGATGATGTCCTGCAGATTTCAGATGTGCTTTATAAATTGAAATGTTTTGAAGAACAGCTCATAGCTCCTACAGTAATGCTCGCCATTGCATACCACAAATTTCACAATCCCACTGACCACCTGTATGGCTATGTGACTGTTTTACTTTTTTTTTTTTTTTCCTTCTTTGTGTTGGTGTTCAAAATGGGCCTTTGTAAATGACTGATTCTTATATAGCACTTTTCTACTCTCCCAGAGTACTGAAAGCGCTCTATACAACAACCACATTCACCCATTCATACCAGCACTATTTTCTAAACTTTTTAGTTTTCTGACTAACATTCATACTCAGATGGATGCATCGGAGAGCAACTTGGGGTTAGTATCTTGCCCAAGGATATTTGGCATGCAGACTGGGGGAGCCAGGTCGAACCACTAACCTTCCGATCAGTAGCTGACCTGCTCTACCACCGCTCAGATTCTAAGGTTTAAAAATGATCTGACACAAGCGCTGCTGCACACTTCTTTTTTTTTCCACACTTCTTTTTTATTGAGCATCAACAATGTAGTACAGCAAGGCCACAATGCTACTTTTATTTTTAATTAGCACACGTACACACACGCGCACACACACAGATCCAGAAAGGGAAAAAATTAAAATAAATAAATGAATAAAGTGAATTTAAATGAGGTACAAGGAAATTCACCATATTTAAAGATGGGCACTTAAAGGGCAATAGTTTGCCCAAAATTAATCACAATCACACAGAAAGGGGGATGTACGGCAGCTGTCAAGCATCTATTAGGTGGGTATGGTTTTAATTTTCTCTAAATGCTTTAGCAATGTATCCCAAACAGCAAAGAATCTCTCCTTTGACCCCATGTTGAGGAGATAGCTCAGTAGGTAGTAGGTAGCTCGCCTCATGATCGGAAAGTCGGGGGTTCAAATCCACTGAACCGCTTTCCCCTCAGGTACCCCTGAGTAAGGTACCGTCTCTACACTGCTCCCCGGGCACCTGGTTTGATGGCAGCCCATTGCTTCACTGAGTGAATGGGTCAAAATGCAGAGAAGTAATTTTCCCCTGTGGGACAATTAAGAGATTAATTTCTTTCTTTCTTTCTTAAGAGCGTACTTTATTTTTTCCAACTGTATAAATTGTGTCAGGTCACTGAACCACACAGCCGCTTTGGGTGGCTTTTTTGACTTCCAGTGTAATAATATCCTTCTGCGTGCAAGCAGTGTAGTAAAAGCGATTATGTTTTTATGACTCTTCCTTAATGTTCTATGTCCTCTATCTGTGACACCAAATATACCCATAGCTGTATTGGCTTGAAGCTCAACATCCAATGCTTCAGACAATGTTTTGAAAATTGTTGACCAGTAGGCTTTTAAAGTTGGACATGTCCAAAACATATGTGCTAAATCTGCAGAGGGATTTCTACATCTCTCACAGCTTGCATCTGTTTGGAAATATTTTGGCCAGTCTTGCCTTGGAGTAATGAATGCGGTGTAGAATCTTGAACTGCATGATGTTTAATTTGGCACAAAAAGTGCTCTTGTTTACTCTTAAAAGAGCGCTCTCCCAGGTCTCCTCCTCTAAATCCACCCCCAGCTCATCGGGGAGGCCAATTCTGATCTCCATTTAAGTTACCACATATCTTTTTTCGCTCAATTAAGGGTTAAACTAAGCCAGTATTGTGCACATGCATTTTGAACATAAGCACTTTTACTTTACATCGTGAACGTACCTTTGTTGTACATGTTGGTGGGCACTTGTACCACGCTGAGGCTGAGGTTGACTGACAAGTTGTTAAAATGGTCATTGGGTTGCAGGATAAATTCCCCTCCCAGCTCTACACTGTTCCCCTCCTCATCCACCTCATTGATCAGCACTGCATTAAAGTATTCATACTAGAAAGAGACAGAAAGAGAGAGAAACAGACATAAAACAAGGCACACACAACATAACATACACAACACAGCTAAATACTTCCCTGAAGCTGTCATTCAGGGTCATGTATTTCAGTTTCAATATTCATCTTGCCCAATGACTCTGTATAATCCAGTGTATAGGAGTACTGGGTCACTTAAAGCGCTGAATCAGAAAGTAGTTTGCGTACTGTGGTAACCTGAATCCTTGGATGATCCCAGACGTGCATGTTGTTACAGTGGAAAGCTGCTGAGTTGACAGATCTCTCCTCAAACCTCTGAACACTCCCTTTCTAGCTAGATGTACTGGCTCTGGTGTATTTTTAGTACTGCGCATACTGGGGAGACTATTAATAAATCATAAAGCTAGATAAATATAGAGCGCATGACTCCCAGCATCCCAAAGGCTCTTAAGTCTGAGATACCATACAGGGCAATGCCTGCAAAGGCTACAGTTAACGCAGAACAAAAGACAACAATCAGATAAACATAGTCAAGCAAGTGAAAGAAATGCATCTCAGTGTTTACATGGAAATAAACTACACAGACATACACAGAGGAACAAAAAGCATGCAAGCTGAAACGAGCATGTTTAAATGTTTGTCATGACATGATTCTATCTGTGTCGCACTATTTTTCATATAAGAACAACAGTCTTTAGTTGTGAAATAAATTAAAAAAAAATGTCATCCACCCAGC
Organism: Pelvicachromis taeniatus; assembly: GCA_015108175.1. Taxonomy (NCBI): domain Eukaryota; kingdom Metazoa; phylum Chordata; class Actinopteri; order Cichliformes; family Cichlidae; genus Pelvicachromis; species Pelvicachromis taeniatus. Next base: position 3,999 of record VURO01023443.1, on the reverse strand, counting down.
CTCTTCCACTTATCCATTTCAGGGTTGTTTACAAGTGTGTCCAAAACCTCCCAAGTGATGCCAAATTGATTTTAGTTGACATTCAAACCACTACCTATATATTTAATTTAAACTAAATACAGTTTTCTTCAAAATGATTACAGTTATGTGGGTCCTTAGAATAACAAATGCTGTTAAGTTCTGGTTAATTTATTTCTTACTTCAATTGAAAAATCTATATCCTTTACTTTGTTTTTACTCCCAGTAGCAGTAGCAACACTCCCCCGAGCAGGTGTGCAGTGGTGATTACATGGCTTACAGTCACAATGATTTCTCTTGTAATCAAACAGAATAAAGTCTGAAAAGGTCTCTTAACAAAAATGAATAGCTGTTCCCTCACGCCTAATACAAAGCCTCAGTACATGTGCTATCATTCAGAGGGGTACAGACACTCTCTGGACTTCCTGAGGCATGAGCCGTAACTGAAAAGACAGCAGACTGAAGTAAAAAGTCAATCTGTGTGGGGACAAGCACTTAGACCATAGACCTACAATTTACCTCAGTAGGCCCCTTTTCTACATGGGATAGAAGAAACCCTTGCCCCATCAACCTAGTTCTCTATTCTGGCACCAATAACCTTCATTTGGGCTAAATCTTTCCAGTGTCTCTGTGAAGCACCATCATCCCTTCAGCACAGAGCAAAACACAGATAAAGCCATCAATTAGGCTGGCAACAACAGTGCCTATCGGTGTAATTAATCAGGCCTGATTAGACTTATTAGCCTTTTATCAAGGGGAACACTGCCATTTCAAGGTGAGGGAGATCAGTGTTGCGTGTTATCTTCCATATTTTTAGGCTTTTACCTGACTCTTTCTATTCCTGCATGAACACAAAACTTAAAAAGATCAGTCCAAGCATTTTCATCTTTCACTATACTGGGTTTTAGCAAGAGAAGAAAAAAAAAACACATCTGAAGATGAAATGACCAAAACATACGGAGCAGCAAGCAGATTAAATAATCAAACACAACATCACAACGTCAGCCGTTGCATGAGATTGCATTCGTAAGCGTTTAGTTACAGTACAATGCAGCTCACTTCGGGGACTTGACTTGTAAAAAAAAAAAAAATCATAGGCACATTGACCTTTATGTTTGGAATACCATCTATTTTCTACAACCAGTATGGTAGCTGTGTTTTTCAGTCCAACAGAATGAACAGAATTTAAATTAGCTGACTCTGACAACGGCATTTTCATTTGAGTTCTGCTGTCTTGCTTTGGGGAATCACTTCAAAATGTGCCTTTACAGATAGAAGGAAGTGCGAGGAAATTTTAAAGGGTTTTCTTTAAGCCTAGTGACTATGAAACAAACAGGCTGTTAACAAATACAAATAAAGTGAAAAAGAATGAATTTTCACTGCTTAATCATAACTATATTAAAAACAAAATCAGGAAAAAAGATGAGATGAAGCTACTGAGAGAGACAAATAGAAAACATTAACAATAGATACGGACTGTAAGGAACTGATAAGGGCAATAAATACCATTATCCAGGAAAATAAGGAAAAAATACTTTAGCTAAAGAACCAAATATTGACCACTTCACAGTAGAGAAATATTTGAACTCTACTTACCCTGTTGAGCATTTGAAGCCAATACTTATGAAATGGGAGTTTCATTTACACAGACCATTGATGCACACACTAATATATGGCACACAGAAGCAAAACTGACTGCACCTTCTTAAGGTAAAGCTCCATTGTGTCTTCACTCTGTTCACTCTGTGTCTTTTGTACCGTTTCTATCATTCTCTCATTTACTTGCTTTTCTGCCTTTCAACTCAATTTTCCCCTTTGGTGTTCCTGCTCAGTCTTATTTCCCATTGTTAGCTTGCTGTACATTCCTCACCACCTTCTGTCTCTTCCTGGTGTTCAGCTCTCATTGGCTCTTTTCCACATTTATGTGACTTGGCTAGTATCAGCTATATCTGTGGAAAAACAGTTGCACTTCCAGGTTGTCACAGGCTAATATCCCTCCCCATCTGCCTGTTCATTCCCTGCCTGTGCGACAGGTGGAATTTAACAACAAAAAAATCCACCTGTTGTAAAATACAATTTAGGACTATTACTATTGTTGTGTTTAAAATATAAAAATATAAAAGTTCTTTTTTATTTCAATGAGTAATTGAATCTAATAAAAAGTTATTGGGTTTCAGAATACCTTTGCCTTACTTTAAATAGATCTGAAATAAAACCTGATGAACGATGTGGTTATCCTAAAGAATTCCTAGCGATATGAGGAATGGTTGGCTTTTTCAGTTGCCGAGTACTTCATAAATGTTCAAATGTGGCTGAGCTCAGGGACTGTGGAGGTTAAGTCCATAACACTCAGCACTCTTTGCTCTTCAACTGCCTTTAAGTGCTTCTTATATAACATTTTAAAATACTGTATGTTAGCAGGCATTATCCTGCTGGGGGATATATACCTCTTCATGAAGGTGGAAACCAGAGTGTGCAGCATGTCTCTGAAGACTGAAGTGCTGCTTTCTCTTTGTCGGAGTGTAGACAATTCAGTGCAGGTACTCCACTCCCTAACAAACAGTTTTTCACTGTGGATTTGAAACACATTTTGTGTCCTGTTTGCCTCCTTACCATTTTGTTACAGACTTGGATGCATCAGTAAATAGGATCTTTTTTTTTTTTTTTACAGTCATTCACTCAGACATACTGGTATATCTTAGCCCATTCTAATTATTGGCCTCATTTTCCCTCCTGAGACACGCTTTCAAATCTGCTACTTATCCACTGAGACTACATGTAGACATTTCCTTTTCTGTTTGAAGTCTTTTTAATTTATTTTAAGCAAACTCTATATCGTGATAAAGTTGCAATGATTTGATGCTTTAAATCAGTGTTGCCCTAGTTTAAAGCGATGGGTTAATCAGATACCTTTTAAGGTTAATTGCAATTTGTAACTTCTAGTCACCATTAGCAACATAATCGCTGGCAACGCCAAGTGTCCGGCTCCCAAGTGTAAAATTTTCTCGAGTTCCAGGTGAGCGATTGAAGCTAGTGACAATGAGAGCAAAGTATAGTTTTGGATGACATGTGACCTAGTAATAAATACATTAAAGAGTTACCTAGGCAACATCTGCAAGCAATCAGCTATAGGTAATGCGTGATGAGATAATCTCAGTGTGGACGCAACTGTAGTAAACTTGTCTGTCACTTTGTCATAGCACTAAAGAGTCGAGTAAATTAAGGTGAGTGTCATCTGACTGCAGCTCCGATGGAAGAAAAGCAACTCAAAAAATGCTCAAAAAAAGCTCAAATTTGATTGTATGTATTCTTTGTGATTATTTCTGATTATTTTGAGGTTCACATTAAAATTATTACATTTTTTTTTTTTTTTAAATGGCATTTTGAACATTGTGACGCCTCTATACACACTCAAACAATTACGGTTTCTCATAGAAGTGGCTACCTAAGACAGAGAACAACACTTAATAATGACTCAGTTGAAAGAAACAATTAAAGCTCTGCATATGTTATGTATTAATTGTTCTGAAAAACAGAAATGAAAAAGATAAGCCACCAGAGGCAACAGCAGTTCAAAGTATAGAAAACACAATGCTTAAAAAAAAAGTAAAACATAAGACAGCTAATTAATCTGCTAACAAACTCATTTATATTCACAGTATGTTGTCTTTAATTTTGATTAAAATTGCACATTTTCAATAGTGTGAGAGTGAGTGTGGGTGTCTGAATGGAGGCCAGGGCAAACCATAGTGTGTGTGTGTGTGTGTGTGTGTGGTAGTATTGGCATTCACTATGGGCCATCTGTGATGCCCCAGTCAGAGATTATTCTGGCAGCCAATAACAGCAGGAAAAGGAAATGACCCGAGGGAGGAGAAAGAGGAAAAAACGGGAGTGTTACACCAATTTTTCCCAAACCAGAACTTACACCCAGGTTATTTTTGTGCTAATTGTATTCATCTGAAAATATAGATCACCTACATT